>PVIH01006335.1:0-112313 GCA_004025045.1 Sigmodon hispidus | reverse complement strand
GATACAGGCGCTGAGGCCTGCCGAACCCTCCTCACCTCTGGTCAGGGTTCGAATCCGCCCCTCAGAGACCCCTGCAGTTGGTTTGCTCAGTTCACTCAGTTCGGGGTCGCAGTAGGGATCCTTGCAGATACCCTCAGCAGCAGCAGGAGCTGTGGGTGTGGCCAGGTGCAGAGTTCAGCTGCCCCCTGCTCCAGAGTGTAGTTTTTGTTTAATTTTTAAACGAATTGAATAATTATAAAAATTAGAACATTTACCCAGTCTTTTTAAAAAATGTTTAAAGTGTCACTCAGCTTTGAACAAACAGAAAACAAATTACACAATTAAGTCTTAGTTTACAGAATCATATGAGTTTGATAGTAAAATAGACTGTTATAAAATTAAAGTTTGGTTAATACAAACAAAACAATCTTTTTATTAAGTCAACATTTAGGAACCAGGGGAACCTAATGATCCATACAATTATTAGATATGGAAAACAAACACCACAAGACTCCACTAATATATAAAATCAATGTAAAGGAGTTGATCTCAAAGAAGGTTAAACCAGAGAGTAAGGAAAAAGTGGAGAAGGATGATGAGTCTGAGAGACTGAACCCAGGCACAAGGTTATAGATGGAGAGCAAAAGCGAGGTCCATGTTCTTTGGCATATTCACCTATATCTCGCTAACTTGATAGTGTATATCTCTAAGTACCCAGAAGGAATATATTGCCTATTTCCCCAATAAACATAAGTATTTAAATAATGTTTATTTTAATTATGCTGATTTGATAATTACACTATGAATACATGTATTAAAATGTCACATTTTTCCTTTTAAATCTATATAAAATTGTGTCAGGTAAGATTAAAATTGAAAATCACAATTTTAAAAAAAGTATATCAAGCCAGGCAGTGGTGGTGCATACCTTTAGCCTGGAACTCAGGAAGCAGAGGTATGAAGAACTCTGTGAGTTAAAAGCCAGCTTTGCCTAAAGAGTGAGTTCCAGACCATCTAGGAATACACAGGAAACCTTGCCTGAATAAAATAATATGCACAGAATATGCACAGAGCCCAGACACAAGTAATAAATGATGGTGCACACCTGGATTTATGACACTTGGGATGTGAAGGCAGGAGCATCAGTGAGTTCAAGCTACACTTCTATAAATAACAAACTTGAGGATTCTTGGGCTACATTGATGCTGTTTCTAAACAAAACAAAAATCCAAATGAAATCAAATCAAAATGAAACAAGTTCAATATGTAATAACAGTACTTATAAGATAATATATAGTGTAGATACTACATAGATTAAGTTGTCCAACCCTATGCATGCATAAAATAGCACGTGAATACTTTTGCTATTTTAAGAATTCTCAGAAGCTTGTTCTCAGTGTTGCATCCACCAATAAAACAGAAGCAACAACTTATTTTTTTCTTCTCATTTTGGTGAATAGAATCTCATATGATATTAGACTGTGAACTTAGGTCTCAAGCTCACAATGTTGTGGAGAATGATCTTTAACTACTGATCCCCTGCCTTTGTTTCGTAAGAGCTAGGATTGTAGGTATATACTAACATGCCCAGCCTTATTTTTCTTTGTTATTCATTGCTAATTATCAGGTTGCTTTAATTGATGGCCATATTTTTTATTAGTTTAAATTCATATCCATTTTCATAAGTAGCTCAAAACCAAATGGAGATTTCACAAACCTTACTTTCTATGAGAAAGTATTCATGTTTTTATAGATAGTAAATTAAAATTGATCATTTTGAATTATCAGACTTACATAGGCTTTTTTCTATAGTTTATAATGTTCTGTTGCACAAAATGTACTCTCAGAATACATGTATTATCTGTGTCTGTCTATCAATGTATACACACTTATCATTAATACACATATATACTCATACATGAATATGTGTGAACATGTTATAGGAAATTGTGGTTCTGAATCTGTATACAAGGTTTTGATTCATTATATTTTATATAGTATACATTACTCATGTGTCTTGAGTTTTACATATTGTGTATTTAGAGTGTAGTCTAGACAGAGTACATGTTATTAAATGTAATTATAGGCAAACAAAAGTTTCATATCTAATAAGTGTCAGAGCTGAAAACAAAGAAATATTCTATCATCATTCTTTCCATTCAAATTACACAAAAACAAAATAAATGTAGACTGCAAATATGTTAAAAGCAAAAAAAAAACAACATAAATTTCTAGCATAATTATTAAAAACATTGTTTTAGAATTTAGTTTTGAATGACATTTCATAAAGTACAGGTTGAAATTTATTCAGTTAAATGAATTTATAGTTTGGTTTCCTTTCTTAAAAAAATACAGTAATAAATGCACATTAAAATGTAGGAAAATACCAGAAGTATCTTGTCTTCAAATTTAGCACAGATAATATAAAATAAAATGTAAATTATCTTTAAAAGGACAGAAGGGGGTTTACGCTAGAAAAGCACACTACCATTTAAAACCATAATTAAGTTTTCCTTTGATAGAATCCCAGACATGATGACATTCACTTTTATACTTCATTTTAAAAAATAATCCAACCTTTTTATGTATAAAATCATCAAGTAGTCAAGGATGTACAGCCTTTTATTTCCCTTTATATTCTATATGTCCATAGAATCACTGTCTGTAAATTTTGGAAACTACATGAAGCATTTTCCCTAAGGTAATCACATTTTTTTTAAATCATGGTGCAGAAACAAGGGCTCTGAAAATTTGAAAATGTTTCCAAATTGCACTGGGTCCTGAACAAAACACTACAAATTAGTAATCATATAAGGATGCAATGAAAGGCACTACCAACTTCAGTTTGAAGCAAATCTTGGTTGTTATGCCATCATGATGACCTGTGTGTGATTACTAGTGCTGGCTTTAAATGGGATGAACATTAAAACAGATTTATTATCTTACAGCTTTGGAAGATAAAAAATTCTGACATCTTCACTATCGACTATGTTTCAACAACTCCTACTCTTTTGCTTTCCTTTTACAAAGTTCTCAATATACTGTACCCATTAGGCATTCTTAGATAAGAAGTCACCTCCTCAAGATTCTTCATATATTCATAACTGAAAAATCTCCTTCATCTAAGAACATCCCTATGAACAGGTTTCAATGATGTAGGCATTATGAATTTGGGCATCTGTGGTGGCCTGTTACTCTGCCTACCACAAATGACAAGACAACTTCAATTTCATATTCAAAATGTTTAGATCTTTGGAGAAAACACATGTGAAATCTAGAAGAACAGGGAGATACAGTAGAAAGAATATATCTTGGGGGAGACTAATTATTAATGGGTTCAGGTACCACAGCTCTTTCTTGCAAGATTTTGTGGTAGAGACTCCATCTCTAGGGAAGTTTCATCATTTCTTCAGTGAAGGTCTAAATAAATTATAAGACAAATGTTTCTTATGGGGACTATAAATAACTTATCTAAAATATTTTTAAATGCTAGGTATTGATATATATTAATTCATATATAATTTTATACAAGATATTGTGATATGCTGATTCAACAAGGTACTTTTTGAGTTTGTTCATTCTTGTTATCAGCCCATAAATGTATTCACAATGGATAACTCAGTGTGAAAAATGAGCCTTTACAGCACATGGTATGTTTCAAAGTATCTTCTGCTATTTGATTTTGCAAGTCTGAATAACTAATAAAAATGAATAACAATTGATTACAATAAGATAGCATTCAGTGGCCATTTTAGAGACAAAGTGACTAACATACAAATATTTCAGTACGCAATATCCCACATATTTTCTAGCATTTTTGATAATAATAGAACATTTGTAAAACCTCTATTTATACTTGTAAATATATTTGTATATGAATGATGCACCCATATTACAGAATATTTTACTAATCCTTGATCATGTACTGATGAAAAAAAGTCTCTAAATGTTGTTAGAGAAGCACATTCTAGAATAAGAGTAAATAATAACTTTTAGAATAAATGTACCTAGCTAGTACACATTTGTATACTATATGTATATGAATGTGTTTATAATTAAAGAGACAGATGAATGCAACAAAAGCTTGCCAAAATATGAGTAGCAAGTATTTCTGAGTAGAGATGTGAGATTTGAGCAAGATGAAATGGAAATTTACTACTCCAGTAAATTTCTATTCATTAAATTTTAAATTAAAAATTTGACAATAATTTATTGTTTTTAGTAAAAGTTTTAAAAGTAGAGTATTGTAACTTAACTATAAGGCAGGGAGAGATATGCATTTTAAATTTTGGGGCTAAAAGCTCAAGTGTAAATTATTAGTAGGGTTCATTCAGGTGAAAGCCACTGGAAAAAACCATTCTAGAAATGCAGAGCATCATAAATACAGGCACACATTAATGCATATGCACGCACATAATTGCTTCATTTGAGATTATATTGCCTAAGATGAGACTGTCTTTGATTTTTCTGCTGACATTCAGGACATAAACTTTGCAATTAAGAACTTAACAGCTCTCTTTATGGTGAGGATGGCAGTGATACTAGCAGTGCACGAACTCAGCTTTTATGCAAGTTCTAACAAAAATGCATTCAATTTTCAAAGAGTAGAGCAATTGTTTTGAGAATCATTTGATTATATCCTGTTTATAACCAAGTATTTTTAATTCACAGGTATCTACTCTGGAGAAAGATCATTTCAATTTAACTATTAAGACTTACTTGAAGCTTAAGCCACTTCGCGATGAGACAATATAAACACTTATATTCATTCAACCTGTTTGTGGCTTAAAATGGCATTGCACATTATCCTAAGAACATGAATAAAATATAATTGATAACACTCATGGAATCTTGTGTAATAGAAAGATATGTATAAGTTATTTGGTAGGTAAGTTTAATAAAGAGTTATTACTAGAACACAAAATAGGTTTTGCCCATGCTACATTATACCCAAAAGGGCTTTATAAAGTACTTTGTGATTTAATATATTTGAAATGAAACAAACAAACAAATAAAACAACTTTAGTTGAGAGAATAGTTAGGGGCGATTGCTGCTTAAAAACAAAGTCAAGTCAGAAAAAAAGAATAGAGAGTGATGGAATATCCTGCTGTGTCAGACACATTAGTAATTGAGCAGCACTAAAAGACAGATTCACTAGAGTTAGAGATGGAAAGAAAGGATTCCAGGAAACAGAATGCACAGGGACTCCTAGTCTCTCTCTCTCTCTCTCTCTCTCTCTCTCTCTCTCTCTCTCTCTCTCTCTCTCTCTCTCCCACACACACTCTTGTGTCTAGATGACTCATCCTTATTCTAATCATAAGAATCTCCAAATGCTTACTTCTTTCATCCAGCCTCACCAACTTAATACTTTCTACTCTTTTGTCCTTTAAGCTTCCAAAGAAATAACTTTCAGAAATTCTATCTTTGGAGTGATAAAGCTACAGATATTAACAACTTTCTATCTATGTTTAATCAAAATGAAATGAAAAAGAAAGATGGCATATATTTAGAAATTTTGGGACACTATAAAAAAGCTCAAATTTCTATTTACATCACAGATATAGAAGTAGGAGAAAAACGAGGAAAACATCCAGGAAAAAGGCACAGAAAATAGTTTAAAAATCATAAAAGACAATTAATCAATTCAAAGCAAAGAGGTGTCTATCAAGACTGTAAGTGTAGTATCAAGTGTACTGTCTGATCACAGAAGAAAAAAGCTTGATATTAACAACACAAGAAATGATAGAAATGTAAGAACTCATAGAAAGTAAAGAGCATTCTACTCAGTGAAAATGGATCAAGGGAGAGAACAAAAAAGATATTCCAAAATTTCAAGAATTGAATAAAAACAAAAATATGACATGAAAATCTGTGGACACAATAAAGGTAGGATGTTAAGCTGCTTTAAGACATAATTTCTCCATTGCATATTTAACAGATCTTTTACATCCCACTTTAGACTTCTGAATTCCACCACCAAAGTAACCTCTGAGAGATATTAAATTATATTAAAAATTTATTGCATATCTATTATTAATCATAAGTGTACCGAACCATAGATGGTAAAAAAAGCTACTAATTTTTATATCAAGTTTTAAGGGCATATACAAACATTGCTCAATAAAATCACAAGTTTTCAAAATAAAGTAACAAACTGACAATGAGTATGCCTTAAGGTTGAAGCAAAATCCTTTCTTTTTTTAAACTCTTCTTGTTGAAGGGTTTCACTGCAAAGATCCTTAATGAACGATGACACATTTACTTAAAATTAGTTTTTAATATGTAGAGTTGTAGTTTTTATAATGTCCCCAAGTTCTTGAAGGCACAACACCTAACTAGTGTGAATAGATGTGTGTGTTATGTCTCTCCAGAAAATTCTTGTCATCCACAGTAATATAAAGTACAAACCAAACATAATCTGGCATTGTAGTGAACTTCCTGAAGAATGAAGACAGAACTCAAGCCATAAAATGTACAAACCACCCATAGCATTCTATTAATGGGCCCCAAATTTTGAATGGGAAATATAAAAACATAAGCCTAATTTGATTAGAACACTAAGCTGAGACAGAGAACTTGAATTACATGTTAGAACTTGTGGGAGGTTAGGTTTTGCTTAAGTTCTCTGAATCTGTTGTGGGGTGGGCGGCATCTCACTTGAGGGTATAGTAGTATAGTCAGAGTGAAAAAGGATAGGGTTATGGAATACTATATTCAAATGTTCATTACAAAAAACCTACTGAAATGTGATCTAGACTCTAAAGAGTAAATATGTAAAAGACATTTTGAGGAACAAAGTAGAAATTGAGTGTTTAATTGATGTTCAAAGGCAAACTGAGGACTGTCCCTGTCAAGTGTAACTTGTGGTCATTTTATTCTGAATAAATAATAGAGGGAGTGGCATCCACGCTGTCAGTCCAAGGTGTTTCAGATCCCAAGCTGTTCAGTGGTTGTGGTTTGCAGCTTGGACATGCTTTGACTTTTGCTTTTTTGTTTAGACTCCAGTAATGAGTGAGTACATCCCCTGCTTATCTTTCTGGGTTTGAGATACCTCACTCAGGAGGATATTCTCCAAATCCATTCATTTGTCTGCAAATTTTAGGATATCATTTTTTTTTTTTATTTTACTGCTGAGTAGTACTCCATTGTGTAGATGTATCACTGTTTGTTAATCCATTCTTCAGTTGAGGAGTATCTAGGTTTTTCCCAGGTTCTTGCTATTACGAATTTTGAACATAGTTGAGCTAATGCCTTTGGAGTGTGACTGCATCTTTAGGGTATACACCTAGAACTGGTATGGCTGGATCCTTAGGGAGATTGATTCCCAGTTTTCTGAGAAACCACCATACTGCATTCTAGAGTGGCTTAACCAGTTTACACTCCCACCACTCCCCTTGCTCCACAACCTCTCCAGCATAGGCTGTCATCTGTATCTGTTATCTTAGCCAATCTGGCAGGTGTCAGGTAGTATCTCAAAGTTGCTTTGATTTGCATTTCTCTGAAGGCTAAAGGTGTTGAGCACTTTTTCAAGTGCCTTTCAGCCATTCGTAATTCTTCTGCTGAGAATTCTCTTTTTAGTTCTGAACCTCATTTTTTGATTGTGTTATTGAAGCTTTTGGCTCTAGTTTCTTGAGTTCTTTATATATTTTAGAGATCAGACCTCTGTCACTTAGAGGGTTATGAAAATCTTTTCCCATTCTGTAGGCTATTGTCTTGTCCTATTGACAGTGTCCTTGACTTTACAGAAGCTCTATTTAGTATTTCTAATATTTGTAGATAATGTACATAATTTTCAAAAAAAATAAAACATGACTTCATTAATTGTTATTTGATTAAAATGTAAACATAATAAATCTAAAATTTGGAACTTAGGAGCTGTTTGTTTGTTACATTTACATTTCTTTTTAAATTTTGCTTTCTTTTTCTTTGAAATAGAGTTCTGCTTTGAAACCTAAGCTATTTTCAACTCAAGATAATCCAGCCTTAATATCCTAAACTCTGGGGTAACAAACGCATACCAATACTTTATTATTTTAGTGCCCATAACAAATTGTCTATGCTCTTGGAGATAATATTACCATTTTACCATTGCTAATACCATTACAATGAACTAGACATATTAGTGATATTTATTTTATATTTAAAAATAATTTTATAAATTAGCGCAAAATTGACACTAACCAATCACTCAGCAAATTAATTGGCTTGGTTTTTCAAAAAAACTGATTTACTTTAACAATCTATTTTTCTTCTCACACATATTTCAAAATTCTGATATTTACTAGATTTATAATAGCAGAAAAATACTTCCTTGTGATATTAGAAAGCTGACTGAAAGTGTTAAAATTCATAATGTGGTGGTTTCACTTTTGCTAAATTTAAAAATAAACATAACCTTGTTTATATGATGAACCACTAATTAATAGCATATTATCAATGACACTATCCATCAAAATCATGATATATTTAGTAAGACTTCTCTACACTTGCTTTTTAGTTTTTATAAGGAAAAATTTCTGATAAACCAATTTCTTTAGATTTATTTACTTGAAGTTGCCACAATTTTTAGTTCATGTTACAGCCACATGTCTGTGCCTAGAGGAGCCATGTTCTAATATGAATTACTATCAGCAGCATTCTTGAGGATAAATTACCAGGGCATAGAAAGGAATATTCAGGCAAAAAAACTTGATTGCTTTCTCCCCTAGAAGCTACTATAGCATGCTCCAGCACTATGAAAGCCAGTCAGCATCATGGAAGTGACCTAATCACTAACAATCTGATTTTTCCATGTTCTGTGACCATAACAAGGATTAAGAATGGGAAACCATCTTCATTGTAAGAATGCAAATTGCTTCAAGCACTGTGGAAATCAGGTTAATAGTTCTCTACTTGCCTCCCACCCCCCCAAAAAAATAGAATTATATATTCCATTTGTACCAATTCTACTACTACTGGATATTACTCAAAACCCTCTGCTGCCTACTGCAGAGATGAGCTCATCCAAGTTCTTTGCTGCTCTATTTAACCTATCTAGAATATAGAAACAGCCAAAATATCTATCAACTAATGAACAAATAATGAAAACATAATACTTAGATGTGATTTTGTCTATCTATAAAGAAAAATAAAATTATGAAACATTATACTGTGTCAGGTAACACAAACCAGAAAGATCAACATCGAGTGTTTTTCATCATATGTGAGTTTTGAAACAAACCATTAGATTTGTGTGTTTAATTTGGAGTACTTGAGGGATGTACTCACTCATTAGAGGACTTTAGACAAAAAAGCACAGAACCAAAACCCATGAAAAGCATGGGATCAGAATGAACTTAAGAGAGAGATCCAGGGATTCACTTAGGAAGAGAAAATAAAGAAGATCTCTTTTGCTAATTGGGAGCATAAGGGGTTGCAACCAAGAAGAGGTGGAAACATATCATGAGAGAAGGGGATGATTGAGTGAGAGGAGCAACAAAGAGGGAGAAAAAAAAAGAGATGGGGATTTTTTTAAATTTTCTGTTTTTTTAATTATTATTATTATGAACAAAGAAGTCACACTTTCTATCCTGTATATCCTTATTCAAGGTCCTTTCCCCATCCCAACACATCTCCAACCAATAGTGAAGGTGTTGCCTAGACTTGAATCCCCTATAATTAAATAAATAGCCACCCCAAGTGCCATCACAGAATTTACACCTAACAATGAAGTGAGGTAGAGGCAGAGATACATGGCTGAGCACTGGGCTGAGCTCCTGCTCCAGCTGAGAGTAAGGGAGAAGAGTCTATATGAACAAGGGGATAGGGATTATGAGGAAAATTCCCACAGTGATGGCTGGGTGGAGCTCTGAGGAGCTTACTGAATTATAAACAGCCACTGGGGAACCTTCAAGAAAAGGAACTAGGCCCTCTAAGGATAGACAGATTTCCACTGACATGGGCAGTATGTGGACCCTCAAGGGGAGGGATCAGACTATGTTTCTGTGCATGAACTGGCACTTTGGAGCCCATTCTCTCCAGAGGAACACCTAACCCAGTCATGACATTAGGATGAGGAAATCAGACCTGCCTGAAGTGAATGCTGAGCTGATCCACCTTGGGACTTCTTGCCATTTTGGGGGAGGGGATAGAGGGATAGAGAGGAGGAAGGCTGAAGGCAGATGGGGGGTTGGGGGGGATTGGGAGAAGGACGAGAGGGAAAGCAAGGGGATACATTGGGGGAAAAGGACTTTTTTCTAAAAAAATAAAAATAATTAAAAAATAAAACAGAAAAACAAAAACAAAAAGAATTATAGGTTGAAACAGAGGAAGTTGCCTATGACACAGAATATATGAGCATCCTAAGGCATAGATGGTTGGTGCAAATTTTGCTTTGACTTTAGTGATAACCTTCAGTGTTGACATAGGAATAAAATGACAGAGATTTATGGTCAACACTGGTATCATACAACAATGAATCCACAAGTATAGAGGTTATGGACACAAGGGTGTTTCCTTTTTTTTAAGGAGACTGGTGGTCTTCAGAGTTCAGTTTCTGAGTATCTATATATTTATAGATTTATCATTGAAAGAAAAGTCAAGGGGAAAGTTGAATGGCATACTCAACACCTTGTCTTGAAGCTACTTGTGGCCTGAGTGCAATTTAACTGATTATAGAAAAGTAATATGTACCTTTAGACCCTGAGTAAGGTGAAGCTTTGAAAATATTAATGTGCTACCCTGAATAAACAGAGAAAATAGAGTCATTAATTTGTTTGGTAACTAACATTGTTTCGAGGGGAGACAGGTACAAGATTAGTGATGAGGAGAGAATAAAACAAGAGAGGGTACTGAATACAGTGAGAGTGTCCTTGAAAATGACAAAGCTTTCCTTATTTCTTGGTAATATCTTCTAGGGGAATTAGAATCCAAAAACAAAACTCAAAGACCATAAAAAACACACTATGCCTGTGGCTTTCAGATTCTTTTTTTTTTTTTTTTTAAGCTACAACATACACAAATTTCTTTCTTTTTTTTTTTTTTTAGGAAAAGTAGCTTTATTTATTTATTTTTGATTGTGATAGAATTTTTTTTCCTTCTTTATTTTGTATTTATCAAAAAAAAACACAGTAAAAAGAATTTAAAATGTGGAAGAGTTAACAATAACTATCAGATTCTTATCTTGCAAACTTAAAGAACAAAATTCATGGATCACAGAGGATGAGTTTTAAAAAGGAGATAAATATAAATATACAGATAGAAATTAAGGGGGAAAGAAAAAGGGGATGGGGAAGGGAAAGAAAGTGAGAATGTGAGAGAGAATGAGAACAGGTATCTGCATAGCAGGAGAGGTCCCAGAAAATAGAAGAGAAAGAATTCATCATATCTAGCTGCTTGTAGCTTGGGGCCTACACTCCTATGAAGAAACCATGGAGAGATATGGGTGGTAAGGGGCTTAGCTGGTCATTCTAGTCCAGAAGTTCATATTACATGGTATCCAGGTTTGTCTTCTCATCTTTAGGCGTGTATTGTTTTGTAGCCTCTGAGTAAAGGTAATCATTTGGGAAATAAAGAATCAGGTTCAAGAACTCTCACTGGTCATTTCTGCTGCCTCCACAAAAGACTTCTCTTTGGAACTAAAACTTATCTGACCAAGTCTCCCTGCTCTTGTCACCCAAGGATGAACTCTTCTACAGGCAAAATTAAAACAGACCATTGTAATTATAAACAACCATTTTATCATCTAGTACTATCTAGGTATAAATACATAGCACTTAGCAATATATGACCTGTATTAGAGTTAATGGGTCAGGATAGTAAGACTAATGAACATAATTTTGTGTCAGAAATTTTAAGAGATGTGATGAATGGCCTTTCACAGAACCTTTACTTTGTCTGCATTATTCTTTCAAGATTTTGCAAATCATAGAGTAGACACTGGCCTACCAACTGCACTGATTTATTGCCTCCAGAAATAGTGATATGGTGAATTCTTTCTCTTCTAAGTTATTTCTCTAAATGTGTTAGGGTTTTACAATAACTGGAACTGATTATATCAAAGGCATTAGCTGTTTAATGCAGTGATTCTGTGTGTGCCAACTTCTAAATGCATAAAAAATCTATGGTCTTGAAATGAAAGAGTATTCACGTAAGATATCTACTTTGTATGGAAATGAATGCACTTCAGGGCTAAACAAACAGAACTAATTTTCCCTTCCCATACATTAAAGAATGCCAGCAAGTGTCACTGCACTCAGCATATGCATTATGTCACTGTATTTACTATTTTAAATGTATTTTAGAGTATACACCAAATGACAAAGAATTTTGGGACATTCTTTTTGACATTGTCAAATTTTTTTGTTGTTGATAAAGCTGAATAGCCAACTGTATCTGATATACAAGGTAAGTTGAATTGACTCAGCCATTTTATTCATTATTTAATTTACTCTAAGCTTTTCTCCACCTAGAATCCTTTGATGTTGTCCTCTGTCATTTCCAGCCATAGCTCACTCTTTTTATATATACCCATTCAATAATGAAATAAATAATTTTAAAAGAAAGCTTCAAGAAAAATTTCCAGAATTAATGAAACACAAACATATCATATTAGAAAATACAATGAACACAACCATTTAAGTGGATCTACTACAGTCAAATGATACCAGTGAAAAAAATATTTAGTTTCTTACAAAGTAATTACATTTAAATAGAGAGATGACTTTATGTTATTTGCTTAAGCTTTTAGTCATTTTTAGTTATTTAAAATTTATAATTTTTGAAAATAAAATACATCATTCTTCTTTCCTTCTATCCACTCCCATGTATGTCCCATGCTCTCTTAGATTCATGGCATCTGTACTTGATAACTTTAATTACACATACACACTCATATATAGAGATGATGACCTTTTAATAGAAATTATAAAAATAAATTTTATTATATTTTTCTATTAAGTTCTGAAAAAGTAAAATTAATGTATTATTTATATGTAACATGAAAGATATTAAATATATTAGCACCCTAGTTTTGAAGACTGATTCTATAACTCTTTATATCTTTTCTGAAACACATGAACACAGCAATGAATTAATCATACCTGCTTCAAGACATTTAAGCTTGATTCAACTTTTCACTTCATTTGTTTTTAAGATCACAGACTAATATATTTAAATTACACCACTAGCAGATACAGCAATGGATAAGAAGTTAAAAGTGCTTACTATGGTTTTAAGTGTTTGCTACACTTTTTTAAGGAACTGAGTTCAGGTCTTAGAACTTACTTGGCCAACTCACAATAACCTGTGACTAGTTCCAGGGAATCCAATATTCTGGCCTCTGCAGGTACCAGTACTCACATGGTCATCCAAACACAGAGATTTATATGTAAATAATAAATTTATGCTAAAATAAATATTAAATTATTTCTTTGATCATTTTCATCTATCAGTTGTTAGCATTGTTATTTTGATAGTATCCAAAGGATGTCACAGTTGAGTTTTATCATAAACACTGCCACTTTAAATTTTTTTTATTTATCATAAATAATTTATTTAGGTATTATTTCACTTATTCTTCTCATCTGTTGTTTTCTTTTTTATTGAAATGAGATTCTTTTCTCATACAACATATTCAAATTACAACTTTCTTTCTCTCTACTCCTCCCACTTTCTCCCCTCCTCACCTCCTATTGCAAAATAATTCTCAACTGCTTCTCTATATAATCTAATAATATTTATTATTCAAAGACCACTTATAGTACAAAGGAAATTCTAATGGGATGAAAAGGTGTCCTGAGGCACACGAGGAAATGATGATGGAGCTTCTTCCCGGAACATGCTGGGGCCAAGAAAGAGAATCACCTCCATCTTGGGGGTCTTTACTCAGCTGGCTACATCTCAATTCATTTCCTTGACATCACAAGTGTTTACCTGGGTAAATTCTAATTTCCCACTACATCCATCAGGATGCATAACCTCTCTGTCTCTCAATAGAAAATTACAGGTTTCTAAGAGGCAACAATAAAACATAAAAAAAATAAAATATAATTTTTAAAGTCCACTAATGAGTGAATACATCCCCTGCTTATCTTTCTGGGTTTGTGATACCTCGCTCATGAGGATATTCTCCATATCCATCCATTTGCCTGCAAATTTGAGGATATTATTTTTTCTTACTGCTGCGTAGTACTCCATTGTGGAAAAAAAAAAAAGGAAAAAGAAAAGAAAATTCTTGTTCCTAATAACAGAATTTGTAATTTTCCTTATAAATTCTCAGAAAATCACATCTTTTTCTATAGTGGGATTATGTTTTGGTACACTGTAAATATTTGTCCCTCTTACTAGTTTAATAAAAACGCTGACTGGCAGAAGGCAGACAGGAAGTATGTGCAGGACCACCAGACTAAGAAACTGTGAAATGGAAGGGTAGATCAGAGACTCAGGCAGAGATGCCAGCAGATGCAGAGGAAAGAAGTTGAAATGTTGTTCTTAGAAAAGAAACTGAGGTTAAAGACTTTGTTTATTTTTTTTAAGTTTTATGGAATTATATGATATATTTTTTTCTTAGTTTTTTAAATTATAGTACAATTCTGTAGTAAGTCCATATTTTCTTGTATTTGTTTCTATTACTGCTGTTTTTATTTTTAGTATGGAGTAATTTATTATTATTTCAAGGTTACAAAGTAGGCATTTGTTAAAATCATTCATTGAATTTAGGTGTAATTTTGCTATCTAAAAACTCACCAGGACTGGAGGGGGTTGGAGGGGGAAGAGAACTTGAATAAGGATATACATGGATAGGAAATGTGACTTTATTCATAATTTAAAAAAAAGAATGTGGAAAAAATGAAGAACCTAGAAACAAACTAGATGTCCCTCAACTGAAGAATGGATTAACAAGCTGTGGTACATCTATACAATGGAAAACTACTCAGCAGTAAGAAACAATGATATTCTATAATTTGCAGGCAAATGGATAGATATGGAGAATATCCTCATGAGCGAGGTATCACAAATCCAGAAAGGTAAGCAGGGGATGTATTCACTCATTAGTGGACTTTAAAAATTATATTTTATTTTTTTTATGTTTTATTGTTGCCTCTTAGAAACCTGTAATTTTCTATTGAGAGACAGAGAGGTTATGCATCCTGATGGATGTAGTGGGAAATTAGAATTTACCCAGGTAAACACTTGTGATGTCAAGGAAATGAATTGGGATGTAGCCAGCTGAGTAAAGACCCCGAGATGGAGGTGATTCTCTTTCTTGGCCCCAGCATGTTCCGGGAAGAAGCTCCATTGTCATTTCCTTGTGTGCCTCTGCACACCTTTTCATCCCATTAGAATTTTCTTTGTACTGTAAGTGGTCTTTGAATAATAAATATTATTAGATTATATAGAAAAGCAGTTGAGAATTATTTTGCAATAGGAGGTGAGGAGGGGAGAAAGTGGGAGGAGTAGAGAGAAGGAAAGTTGTAATTTGAATATGTTCTATGAGAAAAGAATCTCTTTTCAATAAAAAAGAAAACAACAGATGAGAAGAATAAGTGAAATAATACCTAAATAAATTATTTATGATAAATAAAAAAAATTTAAAGTGGCAGTGTTAACAATAAAACTCAACAGTGACATCCTTTGGATACTATCAAAATAACAATGCTAACAACTGATAGATGAAAATGATCAAAGAAACACTTAGGATCAGAAACACCTTGGACTGACTACTAACCCTAACCCTAACCCTAACCCTAACCCTAACCCTAACCCTAACCCTAACCCACACTCCCTAGAGGAACACCTGACTCAGTATTGAGGTTGTGGGGAGAAAACTGGATCTGCCAGGAACGGATGCTGAACCAAGCAATATTGGGACAGTGGGACCTTGGGACTGCTTGCTGCCTGCCCAGGGAGGGGATGGGGAGTTGTGGAGAAGAGAGAATGACCTGTTGGGGTGGGAGGGGGAAGGGACCTTGAATAAGGATGTACAAGGCTAGAAAGTGTAACTTCTTCATTCATAATAATAAAATAAAAATGAATGAATGAATGAATGAATGAATAAATAAATAAATAAAAAGGAACAAGAATTTTCAAATGAAACAGACATACTACTTCATGAAGGTATTGCCAAGAATTATCTCATAAATTTTTGCTGCACTAACATTTCAAAAGGTAGGTTATTTCACACTGTCTTTAAATTTAAAAGTGTTTTATATCACAAAAATATTTAAATGATAAATGTTGATGATGACTTTAGAATAAAAAATATTTATAGCAAGGCTTCTTCAACTTGTTTCACTCATAGCCTCTTTTTCCCAAGATGTTCTACATGTTCCCAGTTACATAAGCATAGGCATACAAATGATTTACTCAAAACAAATTATGCATTTAATTTAACATAATTTTGGTATATGCATGATTTTACTTTTTTATTAATGTTAAAAGAAAATTTGCATACTCATGAGATAGATAAGTTTATTAAATTTTAAATAAAGAATAGGTACTTATTTGAATATATGATACTACAAGACATAGCACAACTTCAACATCATTCAGATTTGACTAATATTGTGATTCTGCATTTAATCAATTGGAAAATGGCTCTTTGTCAAAGGCTTTTTCCGCATCTAAGGATATGATCATGTTGTTTTGTTCCTTTAGTTTGTTTATATGATTGATAACATTTACAGTTTTTCGTATGTTAAACCAGCCCTGCATTTCTGGGATGAAGCCTACTTGGTCGTGGTGGATGATGTCTTTTATACATTGTTGTATACGGTTTGCCAAAATTTTGTTGAGAATTTTCGCATCAATATTCATGAGGGAAATTGGTCTGTAATTCTCCTTCTTTGTTGTGTCTTTGAGTGGCTTGGGTATTAGGGTGATTGTGGCCTCATAAAAGGAATTTGACAATATTCCTTCAGTTTCTACTGTGTGAAATAGTTTGAGGAGTAACTGTAGTAATTCTTCTTTGAATGTCTGGTAGAACTCGGCACTGAAACCATCTGGACCAGGGCTTTTATTTTTGGGGAGGTTTTTAATGACAGCTTCAATTTCCTTAAGGGTTATAGGCCTGTTTAGGTAATTAATCTGATCTTCATTTAATTTTTGTAGACGGTACCTGTCCAGAAAGCTGTCCATTTCTTCTAGGTTTTCCATTTTTGTGGAATACAGATTTTCAAAATATGATCTGATAATTCTCTGTATTTCCTGGGGGTCTGTTGTTATGTCCCCATTTTCATTTCTGATTTTGTTGATTTGAACACTCTCTCTCTGTTTTTTGATCAGTTTGGCTAAGGGCTTATCTATCTTGTTAGCTTTCTCCAAGAACCAACTCTTAGATTCATTGATTCTTTGTATTGTTCTTTTTGTTTCAATTGTATTGATTTCAGCTCTAAGTTTGAATATTTCCTGCCGTCTACTCCTTCTAGGTGAGTTTGCTTCTAATTGTTGTAAGGCTTTCAGGTGAGCTATTAGGTCTCTAGTGAGGGATTTCTCTACGTTTTTCATATAGGCATCTAGCGCTACGAATTTTCCTCTTAAGACTGCTTTCATTGTGTCCCACAAGTTTGGATATGTTGTAGATTCATTTTCATTAAATTCTAGGAAGACTTTGATTTCTTTCTTAATTTCTTCCTTGACTCAGAGATGGTTCAGCTGAGTGATGTTTAGTTTCCATGAGTTGGTAGTCTTTCTTTGGGTTTTGATGTTGTTGAACTCTAACTTTAGGCCCTGGTGGTCCGATATGTTACAAGGGATTATTTCCAGTTTTTTGTATCTGTTGATATTTTCTTTATGACCAATTATGTGGTCAATTTTGGAGAAAGTTCCATGAGGAGCTGAGAAATATGTATATTCCTTTGTGTTTGGGTGGAAGCTTCTGTAGATATTTCCTGCCATTTTTGGTGGTAACTTGTTTGTATTTCCTTTCTCTGGGTATTCTTCTGTGGAATTATTGATTGTTTGCTGCTATGAACATAGTTGAGCTAATACCTTTGGAGTGTGAATGTGCCTCTTTAGGGTATACACCCAGTAGTGGTATTGCTGGGTCCTTGGGGAGATTGATTCTCAATTTTCTGAGAAACTGCCATATTGCATTCCAAAATGGCTGAACAAGCTTACACTCCCACCAACAATGGAGGAGTATTCCCCTTGCTCCACATCCTCTCCAACATAGGCTGTCATCTGTACCTTTTATCTTAGCTAATCTAACAGGTGTTAGGTGGTATCTCAAAGTTGTTTTGATTTGCATTTGATGGCTGAAGATGAAGAGCACTTTTTTCAGGTGCCTTTCAGCCATTTGTAGTTCCTCTGCTAAGAATTTCCTTTTTAGATCTCTACCCCATTTTTTGATTGGGTTATTCAAGATTTTGGGCTCTAGATTCTTGAGCTCTTTATATATATTAGAGATCAGTCCTCTATCACTTGTAGGGTTAGTGAAAATCTTTTCCCATTCTGTAGGCTGTCGTTTTGTCCTATTGACAGTGTCCTTGGCTTTGCAGAAGCTTTCTAGCTTCAGGAGATCCCTCTTATTGATTGTTGGTCTTAGTATCTGTGCCATTGGTGTTATACTTAGGTTTTTATATATCTACCAGTTTTAAAAATATCTTTACAAATCTTAGTAATGGGGATAAATGTCTGAACTCTCAACTTAATATTTAAAGGCCATGGATTTGCTAGTATTTTAATCTTTCACAATAAAAGTATACTTGGCTTAATGCCCATACTTAGATTACTAACAAGTTAAATATTTCACATGTTGGGAGATACATTTGTATGATTTTAAGATAAACCTGAATGTGTAGACCCATTTTTATTTAAATTTTAAACCCAGTATCATTTCCCCACATCTATTATTTGGCTATGAAGATATGGATGTGAATAATAACAGCATATAGTCACATTATCCTATATAGATAAATCAAGTTAGTTAAATTTAATATTTCCTCTTTTTTTAATCTTTCACTTGAACTATCAGAATGTGATGTTAATATTATGCAACATTTCAGGGAACTTGCTTTTTATTCTAGTACCATTTCTGTCTCATCCTTTCCACCCTTTCAAAATTGCTGCTATCATAATAATTTAGCACAGACTTCAAATCTTCTTAAATAAAATGGATCCTCAAACATGTTAAATGTCATAGCACATGATTTTGAATACAAACGAAGACAACAAATTTTTAGTCCAGATAGAAGGAAATAACTCTACTGGTAAAGTTCAGGCAATACAGGCATGAAAACTGAGTTCAGAGCCCCAGAAATCATGGTTAAAACTGTTTGGAACACCATGTGTCCAAAATTTCAGTACAGTTGGTTGTGGAGTTTGGAGACAGCCACAAGCTTGAAGTTCATTGGTCAGTAAGTAAAGCAGAGTTCAAGAGCGTGATACTCACTGACAAATTCTATCTCAGAAGCATAAAAGTGGAGAGAGCACGGAAATACTTTTGATGTCCACATGTGGCCTCCACACAAACACTGTCTTAGTTTTCCTTCCTGATACTGTGAAAGCCTATTCGGACAAAGTAATAGGATTAAAGGTCTATATGGCTCACAATCCAAGACTATGGTCCATCCACTGAGAAAGCAGGAACCTGAAGCAAGTAGTATATCTCATCCACAGTCAAAAGCAGAGAATAATATGCTTGTTGGTTTCAAATGGTGAAAATCACAACTCTGTTGGTTTTTCTTTTGTCATTAAGCCAGGACCTCACCCATGAAATGATATAGTCCATATTAAGGCTAGATCTTCCTATCCCAATTATAGGTATGCCTTCAGGTCTAACTCATCTAGACAATAATTTCTCACTGAGACTCAAAGGTTATTCTATATTATGTCATGTAGAAAATCAAAACTGATCATTATGCAAACCCAAGTGAATGTACACATGCATACATGTGTTCACAACATCATATGCAAATAAACAGAATACTAAAATTTATTTTAGGCACAATAAATAAGCAATTCTAAATATCATAGGATGCATCTTCATGACAGTGGTAGAAAATGACAGTATGTAAGTAATTAAAGTAAGATTATTCATCTCATTTTCTTTCTTGTGCTCAGGCTTATAGACACATTTGGTCTATGGATCCTGATTGAGATCATCTGAAAGTTAGTCACCTATGTGTTGAGTCAAGAAAGTTTAGTGATTTATGTAAGTAGTTAAAGTAAGATTATTCATCTCATTTTCTTTCTTGTGCTCAGGCTTATAGACACATTTGGTCTATGGATCCTGATTGAGATCATCTGAAAGTTAGTCACCTATGTGTTGAGTCAAGAAAGTTTAGTGATTTTCCAAGCTTTAGGTCATTTCTCTATAGAGGTGATAATGGTTTCAAAACTTACATTTATTATTTTAAATGAGTTAACCTGTAGGATATATTTCAAAATGTTATTAGAGTAAATGAATCTCTCATAAGTAAAAATTGTTCATGTGTATTGATAAGTATTGACATTCAATTTCCAAACACTTCTAATTTTTACATATCTTTGCCCTTTATAATATTTAAATAAAATTAAAATTATAGCTCTAATTCTCTAGCACAGAGAAGTTATGTGACATCTAATGTAACTTTTCTTCCATCTCCTCCTTTCTCTACTAAACGTTACTTCTCCAGTGACTGGAATGCATTTAAAAGTGCATTAAGCCATTGAATAAAATGGGGCACAAAAGGATGTTAAGTCATTGGATTGACTACCTAGAGATATTTCTTTTTCTTGGTAAAAAACATTTTTTTCAGTAAATATGAGAGATTTATGTCAATGGAAGATTAGCTAACAACTAGAATTTGTATTTCCAAGAAAACCGTTAAAGACCAGAATAAAATTATATTCAAGTAACACTCATCCTCCTCTAGGCTGATACACTCAGAGATTAACAACATGTCATCATTCATTCTCATAGAAAAAAATAAAGGAGGGGATCATTTTTTATTTTACTTTAGCATTTATTTTTTAATTCTAGTTAATTTTTAACTAGAAAGAAAGTCAACATAAGCAAATAAAAATAGAATTACTCTTCTCTGAGATCTTATACTCCAGAAGCCCAAGGAAACAAATTGTCAAATGAATTTTCTGTTTTTTAAAAATAACACACAGAGAGAGATATATATACATATGTCAACATAGTAATGGGATAATGGTTGAATAGCTCCTTTATCTTGGGAACTTAGTTGTATTCTAGCAGATACCTTTAACTTTCTATCTGGAACCTATGAGTAAATAAGGAAGGAAGAAGAGAAGGAAGGAAAGAAGGGATGGAGGGAGGAAGGAAGAAAGAAGGAAGGAAAAAAAGATAGATTTTGGTTGTTTAAAAGTTCAAGTTAACATGGCAGATAAATGATGATGGTTGTGGGAGCATGAGAAATCTGCTCACAAATTGTTTGCAGTAGGAAAATAGAGTAATGAATGCTGGTGTAGAACTTGTGTCAAGAGCCCTCCCCCAAAGACCACCAGGGAGCTGGATTTTGATGCAAACACATGAGAGCCAGTTTATTACTTTGGACAGGTTTGAACCTGGGTTGAAACCCTATGTTCTAATGCAGTGGAGGAAATTCAGCCACAAGCTTGGGGTGAGAGGGTTTTTAAGAAAATAATACATATGTAGGGTGTCATATTTCTTGGCATTTCAGGATTGGATTAAGGGATATGAGGTAGAATAATTCTTGGAAAGAATTGGTTGAACTTTTAGCATGAAACCAAGTTTTGAACTTATTGGCTGTCAAGTAAGTTCCTGAGATTTATTTCCTAAATCACCTGGTCCCTGCACTCAGGCACTAGATGTTCTAGGAAAATGGTCTTTCTCTAAAGTAAAGTTTTGAAAAGTAAACATATGCTTTCACATTGGGCCTCAATTTCCATCTACCAATGAAAAGATGCTACATTTATGGTGGGATTTCCACCTCAGTGAGCACAGTATGAAAATTCTTTTGCAAACGTACCTGGAAGTTTGTCTCCTAGATGATTCTGGATCCTGCCAAGGTGACAATCAATATTCACCATCATAAGCCTAATTTTGACCAACTTGATATCTAAATATATCATCTTTAAGATTCAACCCTTTGTTCTTACAGGACCAATGATCATTTCATAATAGAAAATGAATTTACTGGAACATCAAATATCCGTATAGTTCCTTACAGTTGCAACACTGTTAACAAAAATAAAGCAAACAAGCAACAAAACAAAACACACATTTAGAGTTTTTGAGCCTTGAGGAAACCTTGTCACTTTGTGAGCTTGTTATAATAAAACAAAAATTAATATAATTGACTAAAAATTTCTTTTGCAGAGGAGAGAAGTGGGAGATTAGAAATGCAAACTCACTTCAAAGCAATATGTAACCAAGCAGAGTAACGGCAACATGCTGCAGATCCTGCTTCCGCTGATACTACTCACAGGACCAACTAGCCTTCAATGGGCATAGGAAGCCTGGCCCCAGATCTGCCACTTGAATTTCCTTGAGATAACTCAGCTCCAGCCCTTTTATTTCTCTTATTAGATCTACTAGGATGAATGTCATGTAGTCTCCATAGTAACTTGGGCTCCCCTTTACCAGCTTCACACGGTGGCCTCTCATAGCATTCTTCGAAGGACATCAATTTTGTCACACATAGTTATGCCTTACTGGCATTTAAAAACCATTGTGCAACCCTCCTCTTTTCATAGCTCATGGTCAACAGTCCAAGTTCAGCTGCAAACCTGACATATACCATACCCTCTAGGAATCAGCCACTGTAGGCTGTATGTAGAGAAAACCTTTGTAGGCAGGTGATCAGAAGGGGGAATCCCTTCAGTGTCAGATTTTTGTTTGTTTGTTTTTGGGGTTTTTGTTGTTGTTGTTGTTTTTGTTCTGCTCTTTCCTTTCTTTACAAAATAACAAAGTTATTTTAACAAAATATTTTAACAAATATTTAACAAAAATGTAACTCTAACACTTCTTTATTTTTTTCTCTTTTCTCTTCCAAACCCCCTTCTTCTAACTCCTTCCATTTTAAATTGCAAGCCTCTTTTTTGGTTAATTTATATGTATATATGTTATTAACATATATTAATATGTATATATATGTTTATGGACATAAACATAAATAGCTTGCTGAATTCATTTTTAATACTTGTGTAGATTCAGGGATAACACATTTGTATTGGATCAGCATTTGGGGGTTCATCCTTGAAAGAGGCTAATTCTCCTTTTCTCTGCAATCATATGTTGCCTATAATCCTTTGTCTTAGGATAGTGTCATAGATAATGTTCTATTGCTGTGAAAAAATTAACATGATGAAGGCAAATCTTATAAAGCAATGCATTAAATAAAAACTTGCTTACAATTTCAAAGGTTTAGTCTATTATCATTATGGCACTGGCATTCACTGAGAGCTCTAATCTGATATACAGGATATAAAAATGCTGGGTTTAGAACTGGCTTTTGAAATATCAAAGCTCAACATTAGTAACAAACTTTTTCCAACAAGGCCACACCTTCTAATCCTTCTAATCCTTTCAAATAGTACTACTTCCTGTTGACTAAGGATTCAAATATATAAACCTTTGGGGAGCATTATTATTCAAACCACCACAGATCCCATGAGATTTCTCCCTTCTTTGTTAACATTTTATTGTTGGAATCCCAAAGAAGTGGGTTCTATTACCAGTGAAGAAATGTACACAAGATAGATGAACTTATTGTCACCTGGTGGTATGAAGCTGATTTAGGATGGATCTTCTGACTCAAATAATTCATATTTAAGATGGATCTCCCCACATCAAATTCTCCAGTCAAAACTAGTACCTACAAATATGTTCAGTGGCCTCAATTTTAGCTAATTCTAGATTTAGTCAAGTTTACAACCAAGATTATTTATAACAGTCACTTTGCTAAACCAGTGTGATTTCTAACCATATCTTGAATTTTGTCCTTATACCCATATAAAAGTATATTCCTCACCCATAATAAAAAAGCTTCTTTTTACAACAAATAGAAACTATTTCTTACCCCCCAAAAATATCACATCTGGACACAAAACAGAGATAAACAGAATGGGGTAAGGTCAGCCCCAATGGATACTTCTATATCACAGCTTGTAGGTCTGTGGGTCAGGAAACATTGCAGAAGAAGGGGACAGGAAGCTTCAAGAGCCAGGGTCCTAGGAAGTCTGCAGTGAAAGTCTCTTTTTTGATTTTTTTCAATATCAAACTTTATATAAAAAAGCAAAATATCCAGCTAAATAAAAAAAACATACAGTAATAAGACTTCTCTTTTCTCTAAAATACATGGAACATAAAAAATAAAATCTAAATCACTTTAAGCCAGGTTAGGCCTAGCTACAGATGAGAAAAGCACATTAGGTCATTGCTAATGCCCATGGAGGCACTATGGCCACCACAAATTGCAGTGAAAGTCTCTTATGGAAATGCCTCTTTCCTTTCAAATGAATTGAGTTTTCCAAGAATATAAATTAACGTTGTATGTTTGGTTCTCAAGTTGAAAATGGATGGAATTGTGAGAGCTATCAATTGTCAGCTTGACAAAATCTAGAAGTTCCTAGCAGACAGATATCAGCATGTCTGTGACAGTACCTTACTGAGCTGAGAATAAAGACCCACTTTAATCAACATGGGAAGTACCATTCCAGCAAGTAAGTTCCAGACTGAATATAAAATGGAGGTACTCTGAAAACCAATATTCATCTCTGTCTGTTTTCTGACTGCAGACAAGATGTAACCAATTGCCTCAGGTTCCCTCTGCCATGGTTTTCTCCCCATGATGAATTATACACTAAAACTGTATAAGGAAATAAGTCCTTCCTATAGACACCACCCCAGGAAAGAGAAAGGCAACAAATTTAAATCCACATTCTATCAACTGATAATTAGGTAAACAACAATTGCTATATAATTTGATGATCAATAAATGAAAACCAAAAATAGTGATAAAATGCACTGAAAATGGGCCTTGAACTTAAGTGAGATAATCTAACCAATAATGATTATACACTATGTTGCTCTTTTTATAGTAGAAATCCTGAAAAGGCAAAAAATAAAAAGTATATATATAAATAGAAAATACAGGTTCCTTGATGATAAATGTAGGAGGGGGTGGACCAACATAGCCATTTTTAGTGATGAAGGTGTTTTAAATTTTGACCTTACTTACAATTTTGCTGATCTACAAATTTGAAGAAAAACACACATTTATTGGGGCTAAAATGATGTCTCTGTGATTAGGGACACTTACTGGACTTATAGAGATATGCGTTTAGTCCTCAACACACATTATCACTTACCAGGTGGCTCACAACAACGTGCCAGTGTGCTTTAAGGGATCTGTCAACCTCTTTTGTATTTCTCTGACAACTAGAAATTTCATATAATAGTATGACCAAGGCCACATATTTAAATTTCACTTTGATTTTCTAATTTTGTATGATTGGCATTTCAAATTACATTTATTTTATAATATATTACTAAATAGATGAAATTATACTACCATTTGTCAAACATGAAAAGATGAAATCATTTCCAGAGGACACAAATAATATTTGTGATTGGCCAATTTACTGATTTTCCATTCATTTAGTCTACACTCTTCTCAACAACTTTGTAATACTTACGTATGATTTTTTTTTCTTGATTGAATATAAGTAAAAAAGAAATCAATATAACTGAACTTCATGGGAAGTGAGTTACTACATTTTAAAGAATGACTGTGACCAAACTTCATGGGAGGTAATTGTGTTATAAAGACAGAAATTTTAAACTCACAAAAGTGTCACTGAAAGGCACTAATTCAGTAATTACTGTAACAACAACAAAATCTTTAAGCTATTCTAATCTGCCTAACTCAGTGTCTTACAAGACAGCAGAGACTTGGGTTACAATATAAGAATATGATTCTTATCCTCTGTATAGTTATTGTTAACTCTTCTGCATTTTAAATTCTTTTTACTGTTTTTTTTTTTGATAAATACAAAATAAAGAAAAAAAAAAAAAAAAAAAAAAAAAAAAAAAAAAAAAAAAAAAAAAAAAAAAAAAAAAAAAAAAAAAAAAAAAAAAGAATACACTTTCTACTGAATCTGTCAGTGAATTAATGACCAGAACTGTAGATTTTGACTGAAGACTTTGTCTGTGTTTCCATTTGTTTTGTTTTTAGTGTGGAGAATGTTTGTGACCATAAAGCTACTGTAAAGGGATGAAATTTTCAAATGTCACATGGAAGAAATTATTCATGATGTTTTCATAGAGCTAAATGTTATGCCTAACATATATTTAATGCCATAAGAAGCAAATTCTGCATGATTACCAAGTCCACATAGCCATGTTTGAGATTTCACACTTGGTTTTAAGGAAATTGTTTACTTAGGAAGTTAGAGCAGCTATAAATATAAGTGCCACAATGCACACACTTTTAGGGTAGGTATATTTGAGGAAAAGCCTTGATTTTGATTTTGATACAGGATAATGTATTTGTTCCACAAACATTTTTTCTTGTTTTCTTGAAACTGCTTTGAGACGAACTGCTGATAAAAGTATTTTTCTGCCTGCAAAGTCTGTCCTCCCACTACGGCAGTAGTTAGGTCATGATATAATGATACTACTGTTTTTTCTAATTTATATATTATGACTGTGTGTTAGAGGGGCGATCATATGCACATGTAGAGGTCATAGTACATCTTGCTGGGATTGGTTCTTTCCTTCCACATCAATAAAAGTACCAGGGATGAGAAAATATTATTAATTTACATTTTATTTGGTGACTTAATACATTTCAAATTAATATTTACCTTAAAGATCAGAAAATCTTGGTGAATGGAGTCGTGTGCAATGTGTGAGTGTACACAAGTGGGAGAGAAAATGACCTAATATTTGATTGTTAGTCAAGAATTTGTGAGTGTGAGTGTGTGTG
Source organism: Sigmodon hispidus (assembly GCA_004025045.1). Lineage (NCBI taxonomy): Eukaryota > Metazoa > Chordata > Mammalia > Rodentia > Cricetidae > Sigmodon > Sigmodon hispidus. The sequence goes on along the minus strand of PVIH01006335.1, from coordinate 85,454 downwards.
TGTGTGTGTGTGTGTGTGTGTGTGTGTTATAAATTACAGTACAAGCAAAATGCCTGGATGGAAAATCAGGCCTCAACAACTTGGAGAAGTTAGTGAATCTACTTTTATAAGTTTTTTTCACCCAAAAGTATAATATAAAATATAGATATTAAAAAACTATTACAAATACTTAGTGAGATAATATAGAAATGTTTCTTAGTGCAGTTCATGGTAAAGAGTAAGTTTTAAATATAATTTAAATATTAATCATTTAAATTATTATGTTAATAAATGTTAGACAAAGAAAAGTTATTTTTAAATTACTGTTCTTATTCCCAGAGTAGTTGAGACTATTTTTCAAAGATATGTATTAGTAATGATTTAACTTATTTTATTACCTAACACACTATTATTAAACAAAATAATTCCACACCCTCAAAAAATAATAGAATAGAAAATGTGTTCAAGTGGGTTCTACTTTGCCTAACGTGCCTAATGTTTAATTTGTGGAATAAACTTAGTCCTAAAGTGTATTTTTTTGGTTTTATTTTATTGCCTTTTATAAAGGGAATCATAATGTATTATGGAAATGTCTCATTTTATGATATATTGAGCAATTTAGATTTATTTTGATGTTTGACATTAGTTCATATATTTTATTATTTGTGGTAGAAAATGACTCACCACATGAACATATGACAGAGGATATATCAAGACATTTTAAAGTATTTATTAATTTTTAAATAATAAAAAAACAATCTATCTTAACAAAAGATTACAAAAAGCTTACTGTCTACTTTTGTGAAATGTTGAATGTATTTCTCTAAACATCAATTCCATATCATAATGCTGTCTGCAATCGCCTTTATTCAGTGTTACTGTAAAGTGTACTTGGTACAATAAAACAGAAAATAAAACTACATAAAATAGGAAGAGACTCAATGTTGTCATTAGTAGTATTTTCATTTAAAATCATAGTTTGTGACAGTTTTATTTTGTTTTCTAGGTACCTATATGCTTTTATTGTTGAAGAGGTAATAGTTTTTTACAGTGTATTTTTAAATCCCAGTTTTCCCCTACAATGGATTGAAAATTGCACAGTCTGTCATCATATTTGTTGATATTGTTGGACACCAATCATCCATCTTAATTTAATATTTGAAGACAAATACTTATTCATGTTTAAGTTGGTTTGTTCTATTTTTTAAATGGACCTCAAAATATACAAGTCAATGTTTACTAAGGCTTAACTCTTAGTTTTTCTTTTTGTTTATTCATAATTGAACTCTGGGTGCTGATTTTTATGTTTTATAGATATTCTTACATCATTTATGTTTTTCATATCATATAATCTCTTTTTGTATATAATCCTGTGTTTACTTGCCTATTTGTTAATATTTACCTTTGTAACTTGTAACTTCTTTATCTAATACTTTTTGTCCATTTTGAATTATGATTAGGATATTATCATAGCCCACATCTGCAGTCACTAAACTGTCAAAGATATAGCTTGTGTAAAATTATGATTGAAAATAATTTTCAAATACTGTTTTTGTATGAGCATAATTTTGAATAGAAAGTTAAGCGTAATACAATGACTCAGTTATTCTATTCTTCTTGATTTTAGAAATTCTCTTATCAGCCTGCAATTCTCCATGATATCTGTCCTTTGTAGCTAAAAGTATTAACAGATTTTCTTGAATTATCTAAGATTTCGGTTCTCATTATGTAACTGGGTACTTACCAGACTTTCCACATTGAAGTCTGGGTGTCCCTCAGCAATTCTGAGCATTTTCATCTATTATTTTTATAAGTGTCACTTTTTATAGCCCACTTCCTCTTCTTCTTTTCTTCCCACCTTCTGTCCTTCTTTGCTCCCTCTCTCCTTTAATTCCTCCCTCCCTCCTTTGCTTCCCTCCTCCCCTCCCTCTTTCCCCCCTTTTTCTTGTCCATCCACCATCTTCCCTTTCTTCTTGCCTTAGAGATTTATTCATTTTTATTTTATGTGATAGGTGTCTAATCTACATGTATGTCTGTACCAGGTACATGCAATGCTCACAGAAGCCAGAAAAGGCTGTCTGATCTCACAGATGATCTGATATCACATATGCTTGTTAGCTGCCAAGTGCATGAACGGGATCCAATTCCAGTATTCAGAAGAGCAATCAGTGCTCTTAACTGTGAAGTCATTACTCTATCCCCATTGTACCTCAAACATCAGTCTCTGATATTTTGTCTCCTCTCTGTGTTTTCTGGATAATTTCATCAGATTTGTCCACTGATTTAAGAACTCTTGTTAAAACAGTTTTCTGTATTTTCTACTTCATTGAATCTCCAAGTCAATTAACTTTTAAAACATTTCCTGAAGTTTTTTTTCCTTAAAATGTGTGTTTGTAGTTGTTTTATATATTTTCATTTATTAAATGTTTCAAGTACTTTATTAGCACCATGAAGTCATATTTTATAATCTATATTTCTAGTTTTCTTTCTTGTTGCTGTGATATAAGACATGACCAAAAACTAATAGTATGAGGAATGGGTTTAGTTGTCTTACATCTTGCGGTCTAGCACCAAGGATTGATGAAATAAAAACTCAAGTCTAGAGCTTGAAGGAGAAACCACCGGGGGATGCTTCTCCTGTTTAGATTTCTCTTACTGCTCAGCTATCTTTCTTAAACATCCCAGGATCATCTTTCCAAAGGTAGCATTGACCACAGCAGCCTAGACCTTCATACATCACTAAGAGGATGCCACACAGACATCACCATAGGCTGATCTAGTGGAAGCCATTCCTCAAATGACATGTCTTTTTCCCAGGTTTGTAACATTGAGACCTGAAGCTAAGTATGACAACATCATTAGGTATCTGCAATTTCCAATATGGAAATCCAACTCTTAATTTTGCTAATATTGTGTATTTCACTTGCATTTCTTTACATGTTTATAGCTTTAAAGCTTAACTCAAGTATCTTAGATATTTAAACACTAACAGGTTTTATCTGAAATGGGTTGACATTTCAGTTCAGTAAAGTTGTACTTGGACAGTTTTATACCAATATATAATAGGTTCTCATTACATTTGCCCTAACCATCTTTTATCTCTGTTTTTCTTCTTAATTATCTTTCCTCATATAAATATTTTCCTACACTTATGTCTTTTTGTTTTGTAACCAACCTAATATAACTAGAATCATCTGTATGACTGTGTAGCTAGAAATACAAATTAAACCCTTATAGGTTCACGAATTGCTAAAACATTGAAAAAAAATCACTCTTGCTTTCCTAGAATCCATCAGCAGTCATTAGTCCAGCAAATAAGGGTAAGGCCCTGTGATCCCCTCTTTCATCCACAACTGACTGTTAACAGTGCCAATACGTGTCATACCAGTGAAAGTAGTCACAACTCTTGGGAGAATATGATTCTACTACCTATGGCATAACCAGAAGACAGCATATCTCCCCTCTATCTTCCAGTTCTTAGCTTCTTCCTATTTCCCCTTTCACTCTGTTCCCTGAGAATTAGAAAGGATGTTATGTATGTAATATTCATTGCTGAGAAATTTTATGTATTCATTGACAGAATCTTGAGAAACACCATGTCTTTGCATAATGGCCTTTTACTGCCAAGAGACTTCTCTGATTCAGGGATTTCTCTATGTGCATGAACATAATAGATATTTAGAAGGCAGATTGGTGCTTTGTCAATTTAGCTATAGAAGAGTAGTAAGTCCCACCCTCCTCTTGGTACCTTGCCTATAAATTCTACACCATATATTTTGACCAATTTTACAGTATCCAGCATGCACTGCTCTTGTGGAGTAGGCTTCACATTCAATAAAAGAACAGCTAGTTAACACTAAAATACTTTGGCTATTATTGTATAAGTGAGACCATGTAGTCTGCAATTTGTTTTTGTTTTTATTGATTTCACAGTTGGGTAGGATGTTTAATGCTTTTTTCCCTCTCCTAGTGACCTGTATAATACCCATGATACTGTGAAAACTAGCTTGTACAGAAGAATCTTTCAGTTAGTTCTAGTATGATCTTTCTATATTTTACAGCAAAGGTGTCTGGTGTTTTTAGTAATAGTATGTTATAATCTAGTTCTGATGGGCTGCTAAAAGGAAGGGCAAAAGCCAGCATTGTTACGGAGATTTCAGGGATCCTCCTCAAGCAATTCATTAGGAGGTACTTTGGCACTTGGCTGCCTGTTTAGTTATCCACAGCTTCCAGAAACAGCATTACCCAACCACACAGTACATCTCCCTTCTTAACTCTTTGTAAAATTACACAATTTAATAAGATTAAAGAATAGTGGTTTTCTACTTTGCTTTTTTCATATAACCTTCATTTAGGTTCATCTGTTCCCATATCTTCTTAGAGATTATGGAGGAACAATTACATATTAAATATATAAAAATTGGTTCACAGTGTCATCACTGCAATTAAGATAGTGAATGCATCTAACTACTCTCAGACATTACACATGCATGGGTGTCTTTTGGAGTACTAGAATATTTTACATAAATTGTAGCTTGTTCCTAAACTTGGAAGTGTGCAATTATGTCTTATTAATATGAATAATACATTGATCAGATTTATAGAAATTAGATTTGTAATATAAATGTAGTTTTATACTTTTTGGATAACTATGAATTTTTCCTACTCCCAACTCATGGAACCCATATTTTCTCATCTGTGAGTTTACAAATTGACTATTATTAATATCTCATAAAATAGTCATATAATTTCTTTCATTATTTATTTAGCATAATGTATATCAGAATAACATATATTGTTTGAAATGAAAGTACTTAGCTACATACACTTGTAATACCAAAGCTCAGAGATTAAATTAGAAGAGAAAAGAATAAAAGAAATATAGGCTTTGTTTTTTTAAAACACACACACACACACACACATACACACACACAGATATACACTACCACACTACCACCACCAGTGTTTTTTTTTTAAATCTGTTTCTTTGTTGAGATATTACCAATACTGTTTCCATATTTTAACTATGTTCCATGAGAGGGCTGCTATGAATATAAACTTACAGGAAAAATTTTAAAATCTTGATTTCAAATATTTTGGATATAAGCACAGCACTGGGATTTTAGATTACTTGATAATTTTGTTCATGTTTTGCAGAGTCTCCCTGCTTTTTTCTCTGGTTTCTTTCCCAAGTTAATTTCTCACCAACAGTGTAAAAAGGTCCAAATTTCCCTACAGCTTCAGAGTGTACATTTTAGATCCATTCTAAAAGATATAAAGTAAAATTTCATCATAGTTTCGATTTGAACTGTTAGAATCTTTTCTTGTATCTCGTAGCTGTCAATATATTTTATTTAATAAATTTCTATTTAAATTCTTTGTTTTTTCATGTTATGCATATTTTGTCACTGTTATTGTTCTGCAATTGTGCTGAATTCCTCATACATTAAAAATTGCCATCCTATAGACATGAGTTCTCTGAGCATTTTCTCCCATTTTTAGCTATGTTTTTATTCTATTGGATGAGTCCATGATTGTTCAGACACAGGACAGATGTCTTGGTCCTTTTTATCTAGATTTTTATTTTAATTACTTTTACTTCTTTTTATATGGATTTTCTGTATCCTAGACTGACACTAAACATTTTGTGTAGACTAGAATGCCTTTAAATTTCTGAACTTTCAATCTTTGCTTCACAAAATGCTGAGATAGCAGGTATCACTTTGTCCACTTCATGCGATATTAGGAAATCAACCTAAGGCTTCCTCTATGCTAGACAAATACTCAACAAAGCTCTCTCTTTCCCCTCTGTTTTGGGTACTTGGTGTCACCACAAAGAAATTGTTATGAAAATCAATTCTAAAAGGACTTCTCATACATTTTATTTTAAATAAAATGTCTATATTTCAGATAGTTTGTACAAATCTTCACTGTAGGCAGTTTCCTTATATGAGGTAAAACAAGGGCAAATTTTCTATTTGTACATGCAGAAACCAGAGTTTCCTCCTGCCGCTGCTGAGAAATTCACTCTTCACTAGGCATGTATTCTTTTTAACCATGTCAAAGGTCAATGGACTATATACTTTCAAGATCATGTACCTTTGAAATTCAGCATGTGGAAATACTGTAGTTGTGGATTACCATCAGTTTTCTCAAATGTAATTGCTGTTTTTATTTTCACATTGGTAAGGATATTACCTGCCAACACAAACCAATAAAAATGATGACACTGTTTTTATCTTAACTTTGTCCAATTTTTTTAATATACATGGAATAAATTATAATCACAAATAAAAGTGAGCTCAGTCTGTTTTCTCTGTATCAGTCCCACCGCTCTATTTGTCATGCTCTGCCAGAGCTATTCATGAGACCAGTTTGCATGTCCTTTAATTGTGACATTGGTTAGTGTAGCACTTAGTGAAATAGTTACTGCTCTTTAGCTCCATGTTCTAATGAGTTCTGTGATCTGACTCAGGTTTTTAAATACACCAGGGCTGTCTACTCTATGAGGATAAAATTTTAATTGTATTAAATGTGAAGCTTCAGTTGGCTCTCACCTTTTTTCACTGATTTAATATCTTCACATAGCTTATTTCCTTCATTATGTCCTACAGTAATCAACAACTCAATTTGGCATTATAAACATGTTTTTGATATCACATTCACTAATTTTTGTTATTCTATTTATTGAAATCTTTCAAGAACTAATGGTATGCACTAATGAAAAAAAACACTAATAAAAACCCATACGGATACTTTACCAAGGAATTGAAGAAAGAGACATGCACACATGTAATAATGAGCACAAATACTTTCATAAAGTTTTTCTGTCTAGTTTTTTTCTGTCCTTCGACTAGTCTCTAAGGTTTATGACTTTATCAGCCCTTCCTGCATCTTCATTATCCAAGACATTAGTGAATGATAATGTGATAATGTGCTTGGCAACCATATTTGGGTTCGTACTCCAATCGCTGGCCAAGAACCAATGACTTCCTTCTAACATGCTGCTTCCCAGCTGATTATATCACCTTAATTATAAAGTGACTGTTGTAATCAAAACTACTATATGTTAATGTCAGTTTCATGTTTGTAAGAAAAAATGATTATTTTTTAATTCAGGACCCAGATAAATATTAGGTTCCATGTTGAATTTTGCTACAAAGAGATATGTATATGTTAGGATTAGGATTTTACTCAATAAACTGAACACTTGTCTGACCTTGAATTTCATTTATTTCTCCAAAAGACTTATGATGTTTTTATTATTGTACCTCATTAAATGATCCTGGAATGTAGCAGGTTTTCAGTCTACAAGATAGGTTTACTTTTAGATATCTTCATTGAAGGCAAGAGGCTTATGAGTTTAATTTTAAGAACAAGAGGGTTCCAATATAAATGCTGTCATACCACTCAAATACACAACTCTCTGTTATACAGATTCCAAAAACCAGATTTCACTTAATGTCATCTAAAGACTTCATAGTAAACATCTATCCTGGGAAATAGCAGAATACTCATAGATACAACCTTGAAAAGATAAAATACACAACTTTTTTTTAATTACTTTGTTTAGCTAGATATAGTTTCTTGGAATAGTGACAAATGAACATTGCTTTCTCTTTTGAATATATATTCAAATATGCTGGTTTAAATGGGTTTATCGTAATAACTGTTGGCAGAATTTATACCCAAGAGTAAGTTTAAAATTCAGCAAAACTTATGAATTGCCCCCAAAAATGACATTTCAAAAGAGAAAGTATGAAAAAATCCATGTCAAATGTTAATATACAGCAACACAGATGTAATATTTTAAACATTATGAAATGTATATATGCAAATGAGCTTCTACATATAATATATGAAGACAAAATTGAAGATTTGAAAATACTTAGTTTTAAATAAGTTTGAATATAGAGAATTTTGTCAACACTTTGATCGTAACAGCACTCTTAGTTAAATCATTCTTTATTGAAGCAGTTGAAACAAAGAAAACCTGTTAAATCACAGAATGCCTACTTTTTATACAAGTGTGATTAAAGTAAATAAGTGATATTATTTTCTGAAGTTTAATTGTATTCAGTATTTTTATAAGTTGTCCTGAAAACTAATAGCATAATTACTTAAAATTTATTTTATTTAGATTTAATTAGAAATCCTATTCTCAGAATTTATTATAAAAAAAGAAAACTAAAACAAATAGAATACCTTGTGTATTTTAATTATTTCTAATAAAACTTGAAAATATCTTACATATGCAAAATGGAAGATTTACAATGTGCTATTAAACATTTAGTCTTTATTAATTAGTATAAAATTAGTATAAAGATATTTGTTACAATATAATATTAATGAAAATTAAAGTACATAATTTTTCTAAATTCTGTACTTATGAGTAAAAATAAGATTAGTAATATTATTATAAAAGAACTAATGACAATTGTATTAGAGAAATTGGTGACATGCAATTTATTTAATTTTTTCTTTTAGTTATTTTATATCTTGTAAAAAAAGGTATGCAAAACTTTTGCCAAACAAATGGCATTTAAATTTAAAATACACAGAGGTTTATTGCAGGCAGGATGGACATAGAAAAATTTAGTAAAAGAGAGGCCACACACACTGGGACTCTACCAGCTTCACAGTCTTTGCACCAAGAATTTTAGAACAGAATATTCATGTTCTTTGCAACATCAAAGAGTTTCAAGGATATTTGACAAAAGGACACATGAACCATGTACCCAGAGCTACTTTTAGTCTACACTTTTAAACACCTACTTTGTTTTGAACAAATGATCTTTACTATACAAATATACTTTCTTTTAAGTGAACAATTAAATGAAATGTTCATTTTGTCACTTTTCTATGTGAATAATGAATTAAAATTAAAATAAAAACAATACTGTAGTATCCTAGTTGAGTGTGATGTGGGTGGAATTAATCAAAACTGGATAAAGATGAATCCAAGATGTGCTCACATTAATATGTACCATGAATATTCTAGGGATACATGGATTTTGTTCAAAGCAGAAACAAAACCTTTTGTTTCTTGATTATTGAAGAAAAGGGCGACTTTAAAATCAACCTGAAAAGTCTGAGTGTTTGAGGACTCTATCTGCAAGCATTAAGATTATGTTCACAGTTATGTCTGGGAATTTCTGTGAACAAAGTGATTTCTCTGCTCTGATATGGGTCTCTTTGCTGGAAAGGATTTGAAAATATAATTTACAGAACATGTTGACACATTTTATTAAATTTGTGGGGACTTTTAAATCCGGCATCTTGAGAGGTTTTAAGTGGTTCTGGAGCATGTGTTTGGAGATACAGCACAAGAGATAGAAAGCATAATGCTATTTTAGAGAGAAACGTAGTACAACAATTAAATGTAATTATGTAAATTATGCTATGATTATGCCATCCTACTAACAGAGAATATATATTCTTGAACACATTCTCAGAAAACTGCTAGCTCATGGGAGCCCTTGGTACTTTTCAAACTGTACCTTCCAGGTGTCCTGGCACTTTTACTGACAGACCAAAATTGTAACTCCAGTCACTGTAAACCATCCCCAGAGGCCTTTAATGACATGGATTAGAGTGTTCTTTCAACATCAGATAAATAACAGGTGGTGATCTGACAGATTAAGTGTCAGCCTCTCAACTATTCACTACTGTTATTACTGACAATGGTGGGAAGTTTATAATTAAGCTTCTGGGAGATGGGATTCTGATGTCTGGGCCAAGATGCCCTAGAATGCTTCTGCTACTAACTGGAAGGCTAATGAGCATGCACTCTACCTAAATACTGTGATCTTCTTACCTGATTCATTGTTAGTGTTTCCTATATCCTTCAGATGGGTGAAGATAAATGGTAAGGCTCTTCAAATATCCAGAAACACTGCTGGGCTATCTGATGGACACCATCAAGTGAGTTGATCAGATGGAAAGCATCAAGGGGAAGTGATGGGGATCTGTGTACTTTCACAGCTGTTAGAGAAACACCAATTTTCGGGAAAAATGCACATATGTATGGGAAGAGAAGGGTTTTCTCACCTTTTCCTACGCAGAACATATATATCCTCCTCGATTTTGGACACATTTTCTCATTTTAACATAAGGCCTAGGGTAATCCCTTGTCATGTCTGAAACTATTACAGTCTCAAATGGTGTGGTCATGAGTTCTTCTTCCCACTATATTACCATGGTCTCTAGTCAACCTTCTTAATGAAGTCAGCAAGTGCAATTTTAAAATACATAAATAAAAATTAAAAAATGGTATTTATATTGCTGACAAATTGTACTTAAAAATATTTCAAATTTACTTTTGTCTTTACAAAGTGGCCAAATAACAACTATAAAAAAATTATTTCTCACATACACACAGAGTTTACCATAATCAGCTTAAAAAGTAAATTAAAGCACTCCAACACAATATGATAGTTAGAATGAAAATGATGGAGATGCTATAATGAAAATAGTGGCTGATCTTTGCATAAAACCAATGAGTTTTATTGATAGACATCTGTCTCACACAGGCAAGTAGAAAATGGTAACTCACCACTGTTAACTAAGCTTAACATCCAGGGTCAGAGTTGTGTTAAAAATGCTTAAACCTCTTTCCCTATTTGTTCCTCTTTTTGCTTAGTCGCCTCCTAGAATTCTGTGGTAAGACCATATTGTGGAATATTTGTTTAACTATGTACAGATGTGTTGCATTTGTGTCTATTGTTTGTTTAACTATGTAAAGATGTATTGCATTCGTGTATATTGATTGTTTAACTATGTAAAGATGTGTTACTTTGGTTTATGCTGCATTTGTTTAACTAGGTAAAGGTGTGTTGCTGCTTCAAAAAAAATTATTTCAATAATAAATTGCTTCTTTGATTGTTATCACTAATTGTTTGATAGATATTCTTAGTGTTCACATAGCTATAATGGTGTATTAGGTGGCAGGGGTTCATGAGTGAAATGTTTAAGAAGTTTTGTCCTAGAGAGAATGTCTTTCCCTTACTAACAGTATGAAAATTGTAGAAACAAAATTGCTGCACATCTACTGGCCACGTACTTACTACTCACTTTTAGTCCTTGACTGTAAAAGAATTCTCATACAGTTCACAACATTTTCATTTGCTGTATGAAATCCTGGGGAAAGTGTTGGCCTTAACATCAGCCCTTCCAATACTCTCTGACTGATTATAAGACCTACATACCCTGGGTATCTTTAACATATTAATCATGCAATATCTTTGCAACAAGTTGCTTGACCTCTTTTCTCTTACTTCTTAGGTCTGCACAACCTTTAATTTGCAAGTAATTGTAGGTCTAAATTGTTTTGGTGACAACAAAGTCTGAGGGTTAATTTATTACTCTGGACCTTGCCTCTGCTGTTAAATATACTTTTATTCTGGATCAGAAGGAAAAGTAAGTACACATTTCTCATCTTTACCAGAAATTAATATGGAAGATGTTTGAAAATATAAGTTATATAAATAATAAATAGGTGACATTATTTTTAATGACAAAGTAATTTATTATTCTATGCTAATATTTGTTTTTATTCTCCTCTTTTTTCTTTCATTAGTCCTGTCTAAAATTTTTAAAATTACTTTTGATTTTATATATACATATATGTAGGTGTGTGTCCCACAAGTGTATATACATATATCATATATGAAGCCTGTGCATATGAGTACAGGTCTCATTCAGAGCGGTACAGGGGACGCAAATCAATCAGTAGAAACTGAAATTATAAGTGGTCATGAGCCATACAATATGGAGATGGAAACTGAACTCAGGTTTTCTAAATAGTTGTACATATTTTTAATTGCTGAACCACCTCTCCAGCATCAAGATCTCAGTTTTTATTATAGCCACACCTCCATTTGGCTTTTAACATGTGGACACCCTTGCCCCATAAACTCTTACTGAAGAGTAGATCATGAGCCACATCTTAGCCCCTGCTTTGCAGTGAGGTTTCCTGCCTGAATCTGATACCTCAGTGAGACATATGTGCTGTGCAATGATTTATATGCCATGAATTCCAGTCCTTCATCTCCTTCATTTCAGTATAATTTAACTTTCTATATTTTAAACATGAACATAATTATTCTTTTTGGCACAACAGCAAATCTCCTTTTTCTTCTATTTTTAAATAATTAAGTAGTTCTTGGTAGGATAAATATAAATAAAGAGCTGGAAGACACATTGTACAAAAATGAGACAGTTCTTTAAAAATTACTTATAGAGAAAATATGTATGTATTTAAATGTCACTCATTTTGATGGTTTTTGTGAACAAATATAAAACAAATAATCATTACTATATTGCCTTAGTTTCTCCTGTCAAGTAACTTCCTTATCTGAGTAAACTTAACAAGAAAATTATTTGTGAAAAATACTCAAATACTCATTCTTATCAGTCACCTTCCTAAATATATTTATTAAAATGGAAGTCCTACACATGAATTCTGTTTAAAACAAAATGAAAAGGAAAAATAAAATCATATCTAGTTAATTATCTTAAGACTTTGAAAATACATATACATTAATTTTTATTGTTGCATTGTTTGCTTTTGTAACTTGACTTAAACCCTTCTGGTAAGTGTAAATCTTCCTCAGAAAAATACCTTCATAATATTGGCAACTAGTTATTTTTTCTATGTCATAGAGTAGACTCTAAATCCAATTTTTAAAAGTGCTTGATTGCTCCCCCAGCATTGGTACCTCTAGTGTAGCAGGTAGGTCACTATTGAAGTTCACAGGATTCATAATGTTATTCATGACTTTTTCCTGTGATAGAGTGTACAGTGTCTTTTAGAACCATGAATTTCAGCCAGTAGGGTGAAGGTTCTAGTTGAAAATCAGCTTATCTTCTCTAAGTATAATAATATATACACATGTTGTCTTCAACAGTAGGGCTTTATCATCAGATGGTAGAAACCAATCAGTAGCATCAACTACAATTTGTGATGATTAATGGGAGAGGGCATTTAGGGACTCCTGTGGCCCCAGACTGCAAAATGGCTAAGAACCTGGGGCTATAAGGTCATGAGCCCATGGGAAAACCTAACTAGTATATTTTAAAGGTACACAGCAATAAAATAACTCCTAATAATTTATTAGAATCTCACTCAAACCTCAAAAGAGACATTGCTTCTTGGAGTTGTTAGAAATTAACACCAAGGCACAAAACTAGACAATGTACAGGCAGTAAGAGACTTTTTAGGACTACTTTATAAGTAAGACGCCTTTATCAAACCACTCCTTCATTAGGCTCAGGGTTCAATGCAGAAGAGATGGTAAGATGGCAAGAACTAAAGGTGGTAGATAATTCCATAGTATCTTTCAGACACATCAGGACTGATGCATATATAATTTCAAAGAGACTCTGGCAGACCTTATAGGACCTGCGCATGTTCAAATAAGACAGGGTGCCAGGACTAAGAAAGAGAAGTGGATCCAGGGTACTACTTATAGCCAAGAAGTTACTGGCAATTGATACCTACTGACAAAGGAAAAAATAAATTTTACCAAGAACTTATATTGGTTGTACAATCACAGTCCAGGGAAGGCCTGATCCTCAGGAGTAGTCAGTCACCATGAAATAAACTCCATGTTTTGCTTTTTTGACTTTTTTGTTTTATTCATTGTTTGCTTGTTGTAATTTTAATTTAGGGTTTTTGTTTTGTTTTGTTTTGCTTCTTTTCCAGAGAGAAAGCATGAATTTTGATGAAGAAATGCGGAAGACCTGGGAGAAGATGGATGAGGGAAGAAACATAATCAAAATATATTATATAAAATTTACTGAACATATTTTTTAAAAATGGGCTTTTGACAAGTCTATGGTGGTATTGTCTTGCTTAATGATTGATGTGATGCCATCCCTGGGCAGGTGTTCCTGGGTTGTTGAAGAAAACAGGCTAAGCAAGGCATAGAAAATAAATCAAAAGGCAGTGGTCCTCCATGGCTTCTGCTTTAATTCCTGCCTCCAGGTTTCTACCTTGACTTCTTGCACTAACTTTCCTTAGTAAAGGAGTATGACTTGAGAATTGTAAGATGAAATAAATTTACTCCACAAAAGTTGCTTTTGGTCATGCTGTTTTATTACAGGAATAGAAATTCTAACTAAGACAGATGTCTTTGTCTTTTAATTGGCTGCCAAAGAACTAGCAGTCAATGAGAAAACATAAATAGACTGAGAAAAATTAAAACAAAACCATGTTATGTCTGTGAAATTCGATTGAAACTGTGAAATCCTTTTATCAGTTGTCTGTTAAGAAAGTAGAAACAAATTTATTTAGGAAAATAGTCTATATGAGATGATTTGAAATCTTGTCTACACTTCTCAGGTGTATTTCACAAAGATGATTAATGATTTCAACATCAATATTTAGGTTTGTTTTGGATCATATAAATCTTTATTTTTTTATTGTCTTTAGTTGATGCAATACAGAAAAGACTGGATTGCATTCTCTATTATAATGCTGAAAAATCTGCAAAATGTACTCTTTTGTCAATTACTTTCCTTGTCTTGAATTAAAAATTTGAGTGTAAGATGCTAATTTAATCAATTTTGAAGGAATGTATAAAGTATGGCTACCTATAAGTAGAAATTATGAAGAACATTTATTTCCTATATTTACTTGGAAATAATAGCAAGCTGAAGATACTATTTTTTTCTGTATTCATTTTCTGCATGACAAACTATATCACAGGCTTTAGTAATAAGATTTCAAAGAAACCAATGTAGATTTATTCAAAGGACATGTTTGTAAAGAGTATGACAAATAACGAGAAAAATTCAATAAGCTGTAGTTAAATATGGCTTAGCTTTATACTTTTAAACTTATTGTCTTCATTGATGGTGAATTCCACGTCTTGGAACCAAAGTTGTGGTGCCTTCAAGGAATAGGGTATTTGCTATCAAATTCTGATGAAAACCCAAGTGAACTGGAAATAACCTTTAATGATTTTTGTCACATGTGAAACTCTCCTACCAACAATTCATGGGAAGTAGCTCCACCTGGAACTAAGCTTTTTGTTTTGCAACCTATGGGTTGTGGGTGATTCATTATATAATAGGTGACTTCCATATTGACTTTTCAAATAAACAGCATTATTTATCATTGTCTTTTCTCTCTTTTCCTTTACTCTCCCTGCCCTTCCCACATGAATCATTCCCCTCATCATTCTCCTTCCACCATTTTCTCCTTTATATCACTTCTGTTCTATTTCCCCTCCTTTGACATCATTTTGGCTCACTGGCATCTACAGGTACTCTATGTTAAATACAAAAATCTAAAGATGCAATGTTGAGATTGGCATATGAAAGAGAACATGCAGTATTTGGCTTCCTCTGACAGGGTTACCTTAGTCAGACTCAGTATATGTAGTACTACAGGCCCATAGTGCCAAGGAAATTGCCTCAAACCAGCTGTCAAGGCATGAACATAATATACTTCCTTATGAGCCAACCTGGAGTGTACCTAAGGTCCATAGCAATAGCTACTGTCCAACTTCCTGCTTGCTTGAAATCTGCCTAGCAACAGGCGTTGACCAGAATTCCTGACCATCTGGAATCTGCCTAGCAACAGATGCTGTAAGAGCTTCTGATTGTAGTCAGCCAATGAGGGACAGCCATGCAATATCACCAGATTGCTGCACAGCCAGGGTGCTGAGAGGAGGACATATAAGACTCTCCTCATGGTTGAATAAATGTGTTAGCTCTTTTCAGCTGATTTCCAGGGTCTGTGTCATTGACTCCCCACCTTCTTGCCCCCTTCCCTAAGGGAACTGATGGACCTAGCAACAAGTATAATCTTTTGAAGTTGCTGCATGCCACTTAACTACAAATTTTATTTTTATATATAGCTGAATATAATTAAATAGTATACGTGTACTATATTTTCATTATCTATTCACCAGTTGATGAACATTAAAGCCCTTTCCATTTCTGGACTGTTGTGAATAGAGCAACAATGAACATGGATGAACAAATATCATTGTAATAGGATATGCTGTCTTTAGGTATATGCCTTGGGATGATATAGCTAGGTCAAATGGTAGATCTGTTAGATTTTGTGTGTGAAACCCCTATGCTGATATACATAATGACTGCACAAATTTGCATTTCTTTGAAAATATTGATAGGGATTTCTCTTTCTCCATTTATCACTAACATTTGTTGTCTTTGTTTTCTTAATTTCTCTGGGGTAAGATGAAATGTCAAAGCAGTTTGAATTTGCTTTTCCATGATGACTAGACATGGTAAACACTTTTAAACATATCATCATTTTTATTTATTTTAGTTTTGAGATTACAATATAATTATATTATTTCCATCTTCACCCCTCTAAATCCTCTTATATACCCATCCTTGCTCACTTTCTAATGGAAGGCCTCTTAAGTGTTTTTATATAAGAATTCAAAGAAAAGAAGAGGTGAGCAAATAAAGTGAGACTAGTGCTGCATACTGTGCTTTGAAGGGATGCTGAGAAGAGGGAATGCATAGACCTGGGAATAGTAGAAGTAAAGAAAAAATTGTGTGAGATGTGGATGGAAAAGGTGGAATGGAATATATCACAAAAGGGGAGCTAAAGTGTTAACTCAAATATCTTCAAACAAATTAGCCTTTGGTCTTTGGAGGATTCAATAATAACAAAAATGAACGCACAATAAGAGAAAAATGGTGGAAAGGAAAAAAAAATAGAGAGGAATAGAGTGCAAGATCGAAAGGGAGAAAGGAGAATTCAGTGAAGGTATCAGAAAATGACTTCAGTGGTTAAATATTGTTTTTATCTCCAAAGTGGATGCATTGAGTTTTCTCCAGATCATGGTTTACTCTCTTGACTTTTTACTTACTCTGTTCTTGTTTGGATTTCTTCCTGCTGTCATGTACAGACTTTTCTTTTCTTTTCTTTTCTTTTCATGAGCAGAGAATAACAGAGATGAACACTCAGCCACGTTTGCTTTATTACTTCTACTGGTACTTAGTTATCAAACTTTGTTTGGGTGTTAATGATGGTCCTAGGGACTGGGCTGGCTACACATAACATGAATTATGGTATAAGAGCTCTACTCAAGAAATTTTGGATATTTCCTGGTAGGGATTCTTTAATGTAGTTTGGCATAATATTCTAGGATCTATGGAGGTGCTTGCATTGCTTGACATTTCTGCAGTAAACCTAGACCTATGATAGAGAAAGTTTATGGGTCTGAGGGTAGAAAAGGTTTTGGCAAGCATTGGTTAATTTACTTGAAAGAAAGTAGAAGCAGCTGATAGAAGGAGAAAATATTCTTGTTAAATTTATTTTGAAATGCAATCTGCAACTAATTTCTATATGACTGTTTTACTCACAGATTCTTCCTGAAGTTTACATATTTGATTTTTAACAATATACCTTTTGATACAAATATTATCAACTATGTTATGTATATACATAAACAGAAACAAAGTAGCTTGTTTACAAAGACATTCAAAACTAGATATAGATAAAATTAGGGGGGAAGACTCATCTATAATGTAAGGATACATCAATAAAGTTAAGAATTCCTCAAAAAATGAAAAGCCATGTGTAAGTTATAAAAAGCTGTGTGACAAAATAAACATAGATAGTGTGTGTGTCAAAATTTGAAAAGCACAATATCTCAATACCTGACACAAGCAATTTTTTAACCAACACTACCAAAGTGCTTTTAATACCTTTAATTTCTATATTTTTGATTGTCTAAACACATACTTCTAAGTCAGTTAAGTCTAGAAGGATAGAGATCATACTTTAGTAGTGACAAAGGCAATATCTTTCCTACTGTCTTCCTAAGCCATCATTTCCTTCTTAGTGTAGCCACTGATAGCACCTATTTTCTGCATGCATGTACTTTTAACTTGGGAAACTTCAATTTGGTCTTCTTGTGTTCAAAAATCATGATAGATATTCTTCTTGCTTGTTGTATTGAATGAAAAAAATGTTTTGAAGATAAAGTAGTACATCCAATTTTCTAATCACTATTACAAGCAATTTTTTAGATAATGTAATATGGTTGGACCCATTAAGAATAAAACGGCTGTAATATGATATCTTTGATTAGGGCATAGTAGTTGAGATTATATGTAATGGCACCATTGTGTGGATTAAGTCAAAGTGACCTGAGCTATTTTATTGTTGAAACACCCAGACTTGGGAGTAGTCAATGGATTAGAGACAAAGCAATCAACTTCTTCACCTCTCCACAATTTATTTTTTAAAATATATCCTGGCCATCTTATATTTGGGGGAAGATGTAATAATTCATTCATTTGTATTTAGTTATAAACTTTATCCACTTACTTTCTTAACATCATATTTCTTTCCTTAATTTCAACATAATTTTAAAGGTGATGATTATGATTATAGTGTGGGCCTTTAAATGATAGTCCTTATTCCCTATGTCATTCACTTTCTGACCCAAGAATAAACTCTTTTCCTTTTGAAACTCAAGATTTTTTGAGGGACTATATTTCATAACTTATATAATAAAATCCTATAAAAGAAAATATATACTAAGTAGATATTTGACAGATAATTTTTATGTTCATTTAGAATGCTTAAAAAATTTATTCTTAAATTTAAGAAAAGAAACAATGATTAAGGGTAGTTGATATTAAACATAATTTGTATTCTGAAAAATAAAAGTTTAGATTTATAGCTGGCACTGTTTCTGAGCCATCCATATAAATGTCTAATGTTACAGTGTGTGGTGATTTGAATACCCTCTACAGTATTACTATGATGATCTTCATAGTCATCACAATAGGAGATGTCTTGAATCTTTTGACCTATGGTTTTGTTGTTCTCAGCTCGTGGTGAGAATATCCTCAGACATGATTTTTTAAATCCCTTTCTCTCTTGTTACATTTAAGAGAGAGAGAGAGATTTGCTTGGTCCTATTCAAATTTCTGTCATTGCTCTGTACCACAATTTGACACAGCTCTCAGCAAATCTGAGGTGATGGTGGCCATTTGATAGACCAAAAACATGAGATAAGTAAGCCTATCTTCATAAACTCGAGTCAAAGCTTCAAAACTCAAGTCCATTTCATTCCATATACAACCAATGATTTTATTGTGGTCTCATAAATAAATAAGTGAAACCACTGACTATTATAAGCTAATGTATATCTGCTTTCATATACTATTGACTGACTGAATTAATTCACCTTGACTTTGATCATAATAAAAGATATAAAAGACAAAAACACAGTGAAATTTGTATAAATTCTGATACAATGAGTATTTCATCTTATAGCTTTTTCCTTTTTTGTTCATTCAAGACAGTGTGTAAGAATGTTGCACACAAATGAATTGAAGAGACAGCTACACCCACAGAATAGCTAGTTTCAATAGTCCTTGAATTTTAGGCTTATTTAGATGTTTTTAAAATGATCATGCATATTTGTCTTATATCTCAAACAGAGTTTATTAGGATAGTTTTGATGTTTGTGAGATAAAAACTCAACAAGAAAGATGAAAAAAATGGAACTATGCCGATACTTGAGGACATTTTGAATAAATATGTCACTCATATAGTATTTTAGATTCTCTTTTTTTGTATTTATTTGCTTTTGTTTATTTTTAGATTCCACTCAAAGTTTCTCCTCTCTCTTCTTCTCTCAGGCCCTCTGACCACCTTGTTTCTCCCATCCACCCTCCCCATCCACTTCTACTTTCCCTTTGCTCTTTAGAAAAGGGCAAGCAACCCATGAATGTCAGGTATCCATGTAAAGTTGCAGTGAAACTAGGCACCTCATCTCTTACCAAAGATGGACAGGGCAATCCAGCAGGAGGAAAGGGTTTCAAAAGTAGGCAACAGAGTCAGAGATGGCCCCTGCTCCCACTGTTAGTAGTCCCACATGGAGGTCAAGCTACACAGCTGTAATGTATGCCTAAGCCCTAGCTTAGTCCTATGGAAGGTCCCTGGTTGTTGATTCAGTCTCTGTGAGCCCAGGTTAATCAGTTTTGTGGATTTTCCTGTGGTGTTCTTGACCCCTCTGGCTCCTACAATCCTTTATCCCCCTCTTCCAAAAGATTCCCAAGTCTCTGTTTGATTATGAATCTCTGCATCTGTTTTCATCCATTGCTAGGTGAAGCCTCTCTGATGACGATTGGGCTAGGAATTATTTTATGGGTTATTTAATCATTTATTTGTGTGTTCATTTTTAGTCAGGTTTGGTTCTATTCTAGGTCTCTGTGCTATCCAGACTCTGGGTTCTGCCTCTCCTAGGCTGTGTCAGAAGTGGATTCTCTCTAATAGTATAGATCTCAAGGTAGACCATTCATTGATTGTGCACTTAGCACATTGCTTACATCACCATTACCCCAGTGTCATCTGATACTCAGAAAAAATTATAGGTTAAAATTTTATGGCTGGGTTGGTATCCCAACTTCTCTATTGAAAGACTTGCCTGGTTACAGAAGATGGCTATTTGAGGCTCCATAACCATCATTGATACGTGTCACAGATCCCTGACAATTTCCATTGAATTAGGTTTCTACCTCTTCCCCAGAGATGCCCCTGACTTGTTATCTCCCCTAATATTTTCCTCCTCCACCCACCTCCTCCACCTGATTTATATGTTCCCTTCCCCACCCCAATATCATTAAGATCCCTTCTACCAGTGATATCTGTTCTATTTCCCCTTCACAGTGAGATTCTTCAGTCTCCCCTCAAGCCCTCCTTGTTAATTAGCTAGTCTGGGCCTGTGGGTTGTAGCATATGGATTTGGAGAATATCCTCCTGAGTGAGGTATCACAAACTCAGAAAGATAAGCAGGGTATGTACTCACTCATTAGTGGACTCTAAACAAACAAACAAACAAACAAACAAGAAAAAAACAAAGCATGCCCAAACTGCAAACCACAACCACTGAACAGCTTGGGAACAGAAGCACCCTGGACTGACTCCTTGGATTCCACTCCCCCTAGAGGAACACCTGACTCACTCTTGAGGGAGGAGAGAGAAAACTGGATCTGCCAGGAGTGGAGACTGAACTAAGCAATATTGGGACAGCGGGACCATGGGACTGCCTGCTGCCTGCCCAGGGAGGGGATGGGGAGTTGTGGAGAAGAGGGAATGACATGATGTGTTGAGAATGGGGAAGGGACCTTGAATAAGGATATACAAGGATAGAAAGTGTGGCTTCTTTGTTAATAATAATAATAATAGGGGCTGGAGAGATGGCTCAGCGGTTAAGAGCACCATCTGCTCTTCCAGAGGACCCGGGTTCGATTCCCAGCACCCACATGGCAGCTAACAACTGTCTGTAGTTCCAGTCCCAAGCAAAACACCAAGGCAAATAAAAAAATAAATAAATAAAGTTTTTTTTTAAAAAAAAAAATAATAATAATAATAATAATAATAATAATAATAATAATAATGAAAAGAAGATATTTCCAGATGCATGAAATGATAGAAATATATTATATAAACTTGAGTGATAAAAGCATTTCTAAGCTCTTTAGGCCAAACGTCTATAATCCAGTGCTTATAAAGTGGCAGGAAAATCAAGAATTCAAGATCAGGACTGGAGAGATGGCTCTGAAGTTAAAAGTACTTTATGCTATCACAGAGGTTCTAGTTTGGATCTCAGCACTCACATTACACATAACCATCTTCAACTCCAATTACAAGTAATTGGGCACCCTCTTCTGACTTCCAAGGGTATCAGGCACACTCATAGTACATTAAAGTAAATGTAGGCAATACACTCATACACATGAAATGAAAAGGAACAAATCTTTTTAAAAAATAGTGGTATAGTGGTGCATGCCATTTCCTGCACTCCAGAAGGAAGAGGCAAGAAATCTGAGTTTGAGGCCAGCGCAATCTACTTAGCAAACCCCAGACCAGTCAGAACTATATAGTGAGACTGTATCTCAAAAGAGAGAGGAGAAGGGGGAGGTAAAAAAAAATTGTTAAGATTTCTGGACGTCTCACTGATAAGTTTAACAAGTATGAATTAAAATTCAGAACAGGGTCTATAGCTCAGTGTGAGAGTGTTCACCTAGCATGTATAAGACTCTAGGTTTAATCTTAAGTAATTGACGGGGGGGTACATGCATAAGAAAAGTATATAAAATCAAAATATAATTATACACAAGAGAAAACCATTTGTGATTCACATTGTATATATAAATAACTTTTTAAAAGAAAATTTAAAGTGAAGTTTGGAACAAAGCAATGAATACAATGACTACAAAGACACCATAACATATGAAATTTTGTTCATAAAAATTAATATTAAAAACAAAAATTATATAGATATGTGATAAAAATTCCAAGTCCATAATAAAATGCACTATGGGCAAGGATTTGGGGAAACAGGTGTTCTCATATATTAGTAATGCTGAGGAAATGAGTATAGTATCTGTGGAAATCCACATGGAAAACAGAATGTAAAATTAAAGAGTAACTTCTTTGAACATAAGAGTAACTTCTGGTCAGAAAGTATACTATAAGGTCTCAGAAAGGCAGCAAATGAACAATAAATCTCCACAGTCATAAAACACCAATAATACTATACAATATTACATAAAATAACACATTGTCCTAAAGTCACTAGTTCCTGAGAGGAAAGCAGAAAGAAAAAAGGTTTATAAAAATCATTTAGACACAGCAGTAAAGTAGAAAACTTAAAAAAATATCCAGTACTTTATGGCTAATATCCATGTATGACTGAGTACATATCATGTTTGTCTTTCTGGGTCTTGGTTAACTTCTGGAGGATGATTTTTTACCAGTTCCATCTATCCTATAGAAAATTTCATTATTTTTAACTGCTGAATAATATTCCTTTGTGTTAAAATACCACATTTTCTTTATCCATTCTTTAGTTGAGGGACAACTAGATTGTTTCCAGATTCTGGCTGTTATGAATAAACATGCTATGAACATAGCTGAATAAGTGTCCTTGTGGTATAGAGAATTGTCCTTTGGATATATGTCCAAAATTGCATAGATAGGTCTTGAGGTAGAATGAGTCCCAGATTTCTGAGAAACTGCCATATTGATTACCAAAGTGGCTGTACATGTTGCACTCTTACGAACAATGGAGGAGTGTTTTTCTTGCTCTACATCTTCTCCACCATGAGCTATCACTTGTATTTTTGATCGTAGCCATTCAGACAGATATAAGATGGAATCTCAGAACCATTTTGATTTGCATTTCCCTGATGGTTAAAGATGAGGAACATTTCTTTAAGTATTTTTCAGCCATTTGAGATTCTTCTATCGAGAATTCTGTTTGGGTTTCTATCACATCTTTTAATTGGATTATTTGATTTATTGATGTCTAGTTTTTTTTTAATTCTTTATATGTTTTGGATATCAGCTGTCTGTCAGTGGGCGTTGCTGAAGATCTTTTAGGAGTAGGACTTAAATATACAAAATAACTTTCAAAGACAGAATATTGTAAGTAAAAAATATAGATTGAATAAAAATAATTTTGTCAGCAGCTGTTTAAAATAACTAACAGAAGAACACATAAAATATTTAGATCAAAGGCAAGAGCCTTATTTCTCATGTTCCATTAAGACTTTTATTCTCCCTAAATCTACAAGAATGAGTTAAACTTTGGTTAAAAGTCAGAGAGAATCTAGAGCTTAGGGGACTTGATTTTTCTGATGGAATGCAAGTAAATTTATCCTATTGTTACTTTTAAGAATCATGCTATGTTTACTGTACTAAGAAACAAGAAAGCATGCACTCTTACTCAAATAGTAAATATGTCTCTGTCACTTGAAGTTGTTCATTGCCAACTGCATGAATACACAGTATGTTCAAAACCATTACCATCTTTTATTTCAGGATGTGTAGAAATGTGACAGACATATCATGTTGACTTCCAAGTCTTTGAATAAATAAGAATATTTGAGTTACTGTGTAGAATTCATATTGAACATTTTTTCCTAAGGATAAAAATGGGAAATATCTCTGAAGACAATTAGCATTATACTTGAGTTCTCATTTTAAGCACAATTAAGTAATTATAAAAATTATCTCAATAGTGTGTGACCTGAAACTGAAAACAAATAAAAATGCTGGTGAATATAACATTTATAAAAGTAATTTCAGAGTTTTAAAACAACCCTCATTACTAAATAACTGCTTTTATAAATATTTATTATTTTAAGAATATTTTATCTTTTTATTATTTTTAATTATATGTGCATGGAGGAGAGATAATTCAACTGGATTTAGTACCCAGGGAGTCCAGAAAATGACAAAGAATGCCCTGGCTCTAGAATGAGTTGCATAACTTGGGTGCTGGTACCTGAACTTGGGTCCCCAAAAGAACAACATATATTGTAACACATAGAGTCATCTCTCCAGACCCAATGTTTATTGTTATTATTATTATAAGATGTTTTAGATTAATGATGTTGGTGAAGTATGGCAAATGGATCAAATCTGTCTTACCACCATTTTTTTAAAAAAAGCAAAATATGATTGGAATGCAGGGCTTCAAACCAAGCCAGTGTGCCTGTGTACTGGTAAAAGTGTACTGCCCCAGTACACTTCTTTCTGTAGTTAGCTCAGTCACATTCAAAACTTCCTATTCGCAACACACTTTCATGACTGTTCTTTGGGCTAGAATAACAGAGTACATGTGACCCACAAAGAATGACACGTCATTATCTAGCAGTTTGTTGAAGCTTTGTGATTCCACTTATAGATAACACAGAGGTCCTGTGATACTTTAAATAAGGTATTTGAACAAGGTCTTCCTTTCAACATTGTGCTCTATCACACCTTCGCAGGAAAATATTCTGTTTCCTTAGCCAATTTGTGCCATTTTAGTCCCTTCATACACTTCACCTCAAACACACACTTGGTCCAGTTTGTCTAACTTGTTTCCCATTTGACTTTTTCTGGTTGGCTAATTCAATGCTAAGCAGATACAAAAATGGCCAAATTCTTCCTAGAGTTCACCTAACTCTGGTGTCCTAACCATACCCTTCTAATCTGATGACAGAGGTATTCTGTTATTACTTTAATAGCATCAATATTAAAATGGATATTATTAATTGCATTTAATGACATTGTTTTAGTTATGTTGTGAGGTCTAACTTCATTCTCGTGGAGGTTCTGTGTCAGCTGTAAGCATGAATCAAGTTTTCCTATCTACAAAATGTTAAAAGTCTTGAATTCAAAGCCAGTATCATTCCACCCTGAATTTTAAAGGCAAATAATTTTAATGCAGTTCACTACTAGGGAACAATATATTTTTACGTTTAAAAATCCATGGGAAAAAGCTCTATATTAATAGAATGAAAGCCCCTAGGAATAGAGAAAAACAAGTTTTAAAATGTATAATATGAAATGCTGATTCTCTGAAAACATAAATATGCATGAGCATAGTCTAATGCAAAGATATCGAAGTCAGAGAAGCATTGGCAAAATTTTGAGAAAATGAGAGGGTCCAGACAGCTTTGTTGTGAATTTTAAGATATAATTTTGAAAATCATAGATTCACAGACTGATTCTATTCTAACAATGGAAGTCTAGGATATTTATGGCTAAGTCTATTGCTAAAATGAACTAGCCAGACAAAGCATACAAAAATAATCCATTTTTGAAGCAATTGGAGCACTAGAAATGGATAGAGAATATGAAACCAGACTATAAGAATGAGATAGCCAGAAAAAAATTCCACAGACATTATTCTAGCATTCTACCAGATTTTTCCCCAGAGCAATTGGTTATTCAAAAAGTATAATTCCTAGCTGAAATTTCTAAAAAGCATATGTTGTGCTTAGTGGATATCATATGTCTTATAATGTAATAGATTTAAAGACATATTTAAATAAAAAATTTATTTAATGACCATGGATTAGGGGTGAGTTCTCAAACTTGCTATATTATAAAAGTGAAGATATTCTAATTATTTGGTAAATTATACTTTTATCATTTAGGTTTTGAGATCATAAATTAATTACAATATTTCTCACTTCCCTTTTCTTACTTCAAACCCTTCCATATAACTTTCCTCACTCTCAAATTCAGGGTCTCTTTTATAGCAAATTAATTTTGCATGCATACATGTGTATGTATATGTACATGAAAATGCATAAGATATATATGCATACTGTCTACATATGTATATGAACATATCATATAATTTGTTTATTGCATATAATCTTTAGTATATATGTTTTTGGGCTGACTGTTTGGCAATGAACAACCAACTAGTGTGCTTTTCCACAGGGAAGATGTTTCTATTTCCCAGCATTCCTCGGTTTCTTATAGTTCTTTTTTTTAGCACTGAGGTGTCATGTGGTTTTCTCCATCAAGTTTGTCATATATATTCATGTCATCTTTGTTCATCTCAAGCTTGGGCAGTCATATTGTTGAGATTTTATCTGTAAAGCTGTTGTTATAACTAAGAGATACAGTCTCACAGCAAACACTGTTATCTTCTGACTCTTAAAATCTTATATTTCCTCTTCTGCAATAAACCCTAATCTTTAGGTGAGAGAAAGGTAAAAGACACTTTTAAATGTATTGTCAGTTGAACCAGGTGGCTGTGGCACATACCTTTGATCCCAGCACTTGGGTGGCAGTTGCAGGTGGATCTTTATGAGTTTGATGTCTGCTGGCCTACAGAGTGTCAGGACAAGCTTCAAAGCTACACAGAGAAATCCTGTCTTAAAAAAAACTGAAAAAAAGAACTTTCTGTAAGTAATATAGAATAGCTTTCCTTTTAGAATTTCAGATTTCACTAAGTCCTGACTCTCATATGAATGGTTAACTTTTTATTCTTTTCTTTATTTTTAATTTTTATTTACTTATTTTTGAATAAAGTCTCATTTTTTATCCATGTATCCCCCTTCAGCCCCTCCCTGTAACTCTCTCCTCTCTCCATCTCCTTATCTCCCCCTACCCAGCAAGGGCAGGAGGTCCCAAGTTCCCAAGGTGGCTTAGTTCAGCATCCACTCCAGGCAGATCTGCTTTCCTCATCTCAACATCAAGACTGAGTCAGGTGTTCCAGGTTAACTTAATTTCATCCAGTTTTAAACTGTATTACTTGATGCTCCTTTCTTAGTCATTCTGGATGTCTAATTAATGGTGAGTGTGAGTCATAATATTCCATTTTGACAGTTCACCCCATATTTTGTCACTAGGAATCTGCTATCCTGTCGTAACAAGACAGATATCCTCTTTCTTCCCCTCCTTGGTGTTGAAGTTCATCTTTCCATAGGTTGAGGATACATCTTTGTTGACATACACTAGTCTATCCTTACATAAAGTAAATAGATGTCTGACCAATGACTTCCTTTTTGGCACATATATTGGTTGTTTGGGTATTCTTTTGCCCCAAGGTCCCTTTCTACTATTATCTTTAGAGGATATCTGACCACTCTTGACTTTCATAATAATTTTTGGTTTAAATATTTATGACACATTTTATTGCCATACATTCTTTCCTTTAAAGTCCTCTTAGCCAGTGAGAGAATCTCTGGGATAAATTAAAGGAACTATATATACACGCTCTATCAGCTGGAAGTGTAATTCAGATGTGGGGACATTACATGTTATGCCTGACACAGTCTGCTTCTCAGAATTCTCCTAATTATTATCATTACATCCAGTTCTCTATTCCTGTTAATCATGAGTACTCTATTCTAGGGCTGAGAAGTTATCTATCACAAATAAAATGCTAATCTTTTTTAACAGATACAATCATTTGTAAGATTGATTCTGATACAGGCAGTTCATCTACTCTTCTGATAAAAAAAGAGTGGGGAATCACTATTGAAAATAAAAACACTTATGTCCAGGAACTTGACACTTTTTTGCCTTTCTGTCAACTTCTGCAACTCAACAGATGTGATGAAACTGGGTGGAGCTAACTTTTCCATACAGATTTGTCTACTGTCAGATTATCAACTTCCTGCTTCTAAAAGTTTGCTTCCTAAGATCAAAATTTCTGCTACTTAAGATATTGTTATTATTAGCTGTGTTCCTTAAGATGTAATCCAAAAAATGTACTATTCAAGAGTTGTTAAACTGATGTAGGTAAAAATGATTGAACTTATTTGATTTCTACAGCTCTAAAACAGTAATTCTGATTGGAGCAAAGAGTGCAGCCAGTATTCTTCCAAACATTTATCACATGTTTTCTAGTTGATTTTTCTAGTTTATAAAAACAAATGTTAATTTATATTTCCAGTTTGAATATGGTTAACTATAATTTGATATCAGTGATAGATTTACATTTATTGAGATGCAGACAAAATTCTACAAGACAATTATGGGTATTAAGGGGATAAAAGACATGTGATCACAGAGATGTAAAAAGAAATATGAATCCAACAGTAAAACAGGGCAACATATGCCCTGTCTGGCATAAATTATAAATATGCTTTAAGGCATGATGACATAGAATATTTCAGTCTTATTGTTTATCACAGATACAATGCACTATTTATAGATCTAATTTTAAATACATGTTTCAAACTTTAAACTTTGATTATAATATTTGAGATAATTGAGGTCTTTCTTTATTATTATTATTATTAACAAAGAAGTCACACCTTCTATCGTTGTATACCCTTATTCAAGGTCCCTTCCCCATTCTCAACACAACATGTAATTCCCTCTTCTCCACAACTCCCCATCCCCTCACTGGGCAGGCAGCAGGCAGTCCCATGGTCCCACTGTCCCAATATTGCTTAGTTCAGTCTCCACTCCTGGCAGATCCAGTTTTCTCCCCCCAACCTCAAAACTTAGTCAGGTGTTCCTCTAGGGGGAGTGGGATCCAAGGAGTCAGTCCAAGGTGTTTCTGATCCCAAGCTGTTAGTGGTTGTGGTTTGCAGTTTAGACATGCTTTGCTTTTTTCTTGTTTGTTTGCTTGTTTAGAGTCCACTAATGAGTGAGTACATCCCCTGTTTATCTTTCTGGGTTTGTGATACCTCACTCAGAAGGATATTCTCCAAATCCATCCATTTGCCTGCAAATTTTAGGATATCATGTAGATGTACCACAGTTTGTTAATCCATTCTTCAGTTGAGGGACATCTAGGTTGTTTCCAGGTTCTTGCTATTACAAATAAAACTGCTATGAACATAGTTGAGCTAATGCCTTTGGAGTGTGACTGTGCATCTTTAGGGTATACACCCAGAAGTGGTATTGCTGGGTCCTTGGGTAGATTGATTCTCATTTTTCTGAGAAACCACCATACTGCATTCCAAAGTGGCTGAACAAGCTTAAACTCCCACCAACAATTGTTGTAGTAAGTTTTTCCCGGCTCGTTTGGGCAAGAGGTTTTGTATCCAGTCTATGGTGGAGATTTGGAACCTGGTCCGCATGGTGGCTTTTGTCCCCCAAAGAAATGAATCAGATACTTATATTACTTCATACTGTTTGGCCCATGTCTTAAGCACATTACTAGCTAGTTCTTTCATCTTAATTCAACCCATTTCCATTAATCTTCCTACCACGTGGCTAGGCCCGTGACTCACCTGTATTCCTTACATGCTTCTTCTTTGGGGGAACGATGGAAAATGACTAACTCCACCCTCCTTCTGCTTGTCTATTCCTCTGATACTCCACCCACTTCTATGGTGCTCTACATAGGCCAAATCCGTTACTTTATTTACATTATACAGAGAACATTCTACCACATTTCCTCTTTTCTGTCTAATTAAAAAGGAAGGTTTCAATTTCCATATAGCAAAATTACAACAGAACAGCTCTCAATCAGGAATTATAGTCACAATATCCAGTCTATTTGTATTCACAAAATTAAAGAGAATATTCCATTATCTAACTTATCCTTGTGAATTTAAAATTTCATATCTAATATACCTTTTAAACTAAAAAGAACTATACCTATAATTATTAAACCTTCAACCACATCAAAAAACACAGAAGGATATAATATTATGCAGATAAACAGGAAGTGCAAGCAACATTCAAAGTCTAGAAAATGACAGAGATGACACCTGTCTGCCCGGACAGTCACCCAAAGTTCCCCTGTAATGCTGGGGCACCATCTTCAGCCTTTATGGCCCAAAGTCTCTGGCATACCTTGCAGTGATGCAAGAAATCTGACACAGTCCATCAGTTGCTTCTCCTTGTGTCCTGAAGAATGTGCAATGTTTTCTACAAAGCAGGAACCTGAAGGACCATCTTGGCTTGTTCTGCCAAAGTTCAGAGGTCACTTTCTTATGGAACCTGCATGTCCAGATTATACAGGATACTACCAAGCAGTCAATACTGGAACAGTTTCTTGTTCAGTGGCTAACTGTTGCAACAAAGTAAATTCCACATGAAGTTTCTTCAATGCCCATCATTTTCCTGAAATACATTGGTGCTGCCAGGGGCAGACCTATCTCACTGTCCAGAAAAGTCTAAGTTCTTAAAATATTTTAAATGCCATATTCTGCATGTCTTTGAAGTGTTTGAAGACTACCTATCTAATTGAAATATATCTTTGTATAACTACAAAAACCTAACTAACATGACTATAAGTTTGGTTATCATAGATGACTATTAATCTGCATTTCTCAATTACACATTACAATTTTAAATGAGTTACATCAGCATCATACTTTAACCAAGAGTAGAAAAAGACACACAACATAACAAAATTGACCTTAACTTTATATCAATAACCAAAATCCACTTATCTTTCCTAATAATTCCTATATCAAACAATGGAAGAGTGTTCCCCTTGCTCTGCATCCTCTCCAGCATAGGCTGTCCTCTTTGTCTTTTATCTTAGCCAATCTAACAGGTGTCACATGGTATCTCAAAGTTGTTTTGAATTGCATTTCTCTGATGGCTAAAGATGATGAGCACTTTTTCAGGTGCCTTTCAGCCATTCGTAATTCTACTGAGAATTCCCTTTTTGATCTGAACCCCATTTTTTGATTGGGTTATTCAAGGTTTTGGGCTCTAGATTATTGAGTTCTTTATATATCTGAGAGATCAGTTCTCTATCACTTGTAGGGTTGGTGAAAATCTTTTCCCATTCTGTAGGCTGTCATTTTGTCCT
The DNA here is from genome assembly GCA_004025045.1 of Sigmodon hispidus. Classification (NCBI taxonomy): domain Eukaryota; kingdom Metazoa; phylum Chordata; class Mammalia; order Rodentia; family Cricetidae; genus Sigmodon; species Sigmodon hispidus. The sequence continues at coordinate 54,444 of PVIH01006335.1, read as the reverse complement.
ATTGACAGTGTCCTTAGTTTTTCAGAAACTTCTTAGCTTCAGGAGATCCCACTTATTGATTGTTGGTCTTAGTGTCTGTGCCACTGGTGTTATATTTAGGAAGTGGTCGCCTGTGCCAATTTATAGAAGTGTATTTCCCACTTTCTTTTCTATCAAGTTTAAAGTGGCTGGGTTTATATTGAGGTCTTTGATCCACTTGGATTTGAATTTTATGCAGGGTGACAGGCTCGGATCCATTTGCATTTTTCTACACACTACCATCCAGTGATGTCAACACCATTTGTTAAATATACTATCTTTTTTCCTTTGAATATTTTGGGCCTCTTTGTTGAAGATCAAGTGTTCATAGGTTTTTGGGTTAATATCTGGATCCTCAATTCTATTCCATTGAGGTCTTTCTTAAGAGTGGGCCTTAATTATTGTTCGAGGAAACAGGACCAATTAGAGTCTGGAGAAAAGTAAATACAAGAAAAATTGCTTGATTACAAGGAAATACCCATGACCATAGAAGCTGCTGATTTCAAAGTTCCTGAGTAGAGATGGCAGCAGTTTAGGAAGGAGATGGAGTTGTGATTAAGGCTGCAGGATTTCTCCTTGCTCAGGAATAGCAATTCTTTGTTCAGCAAATAGAATGAGAGCCATTCATGCTATGGAAGATAATCTTCTTTACTTAAATTCCAGTCATTTATTTATCTCATCCCCAAATCACCTTAAGACACTCAGAATAATATTTTTAAAAAATATCTGGTCACCATGGCCCACCTCTACAGACATCATTTTTTTTTCCATAATAGTAAGCAAAAATGAATGCTCTTTCAAGGACTGCTCTAGCATACTCAACTTAGAGACTTAATTCTTCCTTACCTTGTATATTGCTCACAGGCTTCTTGAGATGACATAGGTAACTGGGTCATTAAAATCTCACATGTCTACATTTTTCCTTGTTGACAATGGTTATGTCTTTGTGAAGAAGTTGTTTGCCTAAGACAGATATATTTTCCTAAAGGATAATTTTAATGATATTAAAAGTATGAGAAAACTTTGTTCTTAATTTTTTATACAAAATTCTACCAATGTATCATAATGGGTACTTCAAATATTAATTGCATTGTGACAGTAAGCACATGAACATCTATGTTAAAATTAATTAGAAAATTATAGAGTATATTTGCCTATGTAATAGGACTTTATATACAGAAACAGAGTATTTTAGATCAGATAACAGATAGCACAATATGCCTGTCTGTATTGCCAGCTTTGTATTTGGGACATAAAATGAATATCTAACATTTTTTAAATGTCCAGTAAAAGTTCAAATCTCATGTTTTCCAAGAGACTCCATGCTTCAAGAATTTTTAAGGCATAAAATATTGAGCAATGAAAATGCTTTATTTATAGAAGCATTTCATACTTAAAATCTACACATGTTCAATAATGTCAGGTATAAGGCTTTAGAAAAATACCATGGAGCAAATAAAACTCATAATTTGTAAAAACAGAGAGTAAATAATGCTGAGAAAGGCTAAGGATGTAGTTTGAGCACTTTAGGTCAGCCATTCTATCCTGCTTTCTGTTCAAATATCCAAGATCATATTTCCATGAAATAGTTGTGGTTTTGGTTTTGTGTGTTTGCATTTATATGTGGAAGTGAACATCCATCTGTAGCTACACATATGTGTGTATTTGTGTGTGTTTGTGTATGTGTGTGTGTGTGTCAGAGGTCAACCTTGGATGTTGTCCCTTAGGTATCATACACTGGTTTTGGATCAAAACTCTCAGTGGACTGAGATTTACTAATTAATCTGATGATTAAACAGGAAAACACAAGGAATCTGCCTGCTTCTGTCTATCCAGCCCTGAGATTATCAGTATATGCCACTATTTCTAGCTTTTAAAAAAAAAATGTGTAATGGAACTTAGGTCCTCATGGTTTTAGAAAAAAACAGTTAGTAACAGAGTCATTTCTCCAGCCACTTGAAATTTCTTCATTAATCTCCTTACTCACTTATTATACATAACTACAACCTCTGGCTCAGCTGGACCATGTACTCAATGTAAATACATAAGTTACCTTAGTGTGTGCTTCATTGATTTTATTTAGTCTTTTTTAAAGATAGCATTGACTAGGCATTGCAAATAAAATAGAAGACACTTAATTTGAATTTGAAATAAATAACTAGATTTGAATATTTTATGAGACATTTATATTAAAAAAGTAGTTTAATGTTCTCCTGAAATTCAAATGTAATTGAATATTTTACATGACTGCTTGCCAAACTGAGCAACTCAACAATTTATTATTGAATATGTATATATAAATTTATTCTTTAAGAATTTTACACAGTATATTTTATATTTCCCTTCCCTCCCATATTTCCCCGCCTTTCATTCCTCTTCTCAATATACTGTCACACTTCTTTTGAAAAACAAAAACAATAATAAAAACAAAAACAAAACAAGTAATGCATAGTGCCCCAATTATTTATGTTGTAAAAAGTTTTTCGGGTCCCTTTAGGCGCGGAGTTTGTACCTGACCCATGGTAGCTTTTGTCCCCCAAAGAAATGAATCAGACGCTTATATACTTTATACTGTTTGGCCCATATCTTAAGCACTTCACTAGCTAGCTCTTTCATTTTAATTCAACCCATTTCTATTAATCTGTCTGGCACATGGTCGGCCCGCAGCTCACCTGTGTTCCTTACATGTTCCTCTTTCGGGGGTTTGATGGAGACTGACTAACTCTGCCCTTCTCCTACCTGCCTGTACTGATTCTCCACTCACTTCTACGGTGCTCTACATAGGCCAAACCAGTTACTTTTTTTATGTCATACAGAGAACATTTCCACCACATATTTAATCCTAATACTTGGAGGGGAATGAGGCAGATCTTTGTGAGTTTAAGTCCAATCTGCTCTAGACAGCAAGTTCCAGGACAGCCAGTAAGATTGTCTCAAAAACAACAAACAAACAAAATACCAAAATCCCCAAGAAAAGAAAGAAAAAGAAACATGATAAAATCATGGAGTACATTAGTAGTGACTAACTACTCCTGAACACAGGGCCCACCCTGGAGTATGGCTGAGGTACCCAGCATAACTCCATTAAAGAAAACTTACGCCTCCTTTCCTAGGCTATCAACAAGTTTTGTTTTTTTTTTTTTTTTTTTTGACTAATAGAAGGACTCTGTATAAGTTGCAAGGGTAGTAGAAAATCAATCTTTACAAGGTACCAAATCTGCAAGTCCAGAGGCTTAGATACACCATTTTTTTTAAAAAATCAAACTCCCTCTGACTTACATGTCTCAAGACACAGTCATCAAATCTGTGCCAGGCAAGTCAGCTTGTGCCCTGAATCACCATTACAAACTCCAGGTTTGTTCTGCTGTTTTCCTATGGTTAACTTTCCCAACAGTAAAGAAGTTATGCTGCTCAGATTTTGGGAATGTACCGAACAATACTTTAATGTTAATTATAAAAGTGTATACTCTTCTTAAAGTTGTCACAGCTTTGATATTTATGTGGTAATATTTTCTATAACTTGAAAATAATTACTATTGAAATACATTCTTCTACTGAACTCTGTCTCCCAAACACAGGAATGAAAGGTACTTTTCTTTAGACAAAGACCATCTGCTTTCTCTAACATCATACATATTTAGACTGTAAATCTTAACCCCTAGATCCTCACTCCTACCTGTCAACATCCTGTCTCCTCTGTGACACAGAACACAAGATATTCATGTACCAACTTTCCCCAAATTTTGTTGGAATAAAAATAAATATGGGATCTTTGCTTCACATTATGCTTGAGAGCAGTGTGATTTCACATTAGGGCTTCTTGAATAACAATAGAACCCCCAAATCCCCAGCAATGTCTTATAAAATGTTAATATATAAGAACTTTGAATTAAAACAAAATCATAAACAGACACAAATACACATTTCTGATTTTAAAAATTAAAGGTGAGGAGCTGTGCAGAGAGCTGAGTGACTAAAGGTACTTACTATAAAATTTGAAGTGCTACTTTTGGTGTCTGGAACTCACATAGAATGAAAGAACCACATCTAGGAGGTGTACTTTGCTCTCCACATCTATGCACTGGCATATGTGTGTACAGATACATACGTTTATAAGCAAACAAACACATTTAAATAGATTAAAGACTTTTACTAAGTATCATAGATAATGATTTTCATAATTTGGTAGAAAGATTCTCAAGTATTTTGTTAAATTGGCCTAAAGTTAAAAGTTACTTTAAAAAACCTTCTGGTTCTAGTATCTTATAAATTTTTACTTTTTATATATTTAGACCAACTTTGATGTTGATTGAAAGTGAACTTGGCAGTCTCCTGGAATCAATTTTATAGAATAAAGATTGCTTCAGTTAAAAAAGAAAGCAAAAAATAAATCCTGTCAGTTTGATTATTTGACTCAAATATTACCATGTAGCATATTTTTTATAAGTGTATAAATTTTTATATCAAAATTTACCCTCAACAAACAGCTGTTTTTGATAATATTTTATTATATTTTTGAGATTCATATAATTACATCATTTTCACCCTCTTTTTCCTCCTTCCAAAAACTTATGCAAACCCCTCCTATAAGTCTTTCAAATGCATGGCCTTACTGTTTACTGTTATTACATGGATGTGCATGAATGTCTATTCTAAACACATAAATACAACATTCTCAGCAAGTATAATGTCACGGCTTATTTGTTTTCAGGACTGACCTTTTGTATTACCTGACCTCTATGTGGGCTTTGCCCTGGGAAGATGATTTCACCCACTTTCACCACTCCTTAGTTAAAAGTAGCTAAGATTTTTTTTGTTGCTTTTTTTTTTTTTTACATTTTTTGTAAAACGCTTTTTGGCATTACCCCCTATCAATTTTGACATAACTATTACGGTTGGCCTAAGCTCATGTTTAGGCTATCATGCTGTTGAACCTCTCTAGATATGGTTTTAGACGCTACTAAGAGACCCAAATTGAGAGCAAACTCCATGATTCATTTGATGGGAAAATGTACAGAAACACAGAAATGAACGCATTTGGGTTCATCTATTCAAAACGTATCTGTTTTATTCTGCCTAAACAAACAAACAAAAAACAAAAACAAAAAAAGAAAAAAAAAACTACTGCACATTTCCAAGAGCAAAATAACATGATTTTCATTGGGAACACACCAGCAAAGGTGTTCGTAGAGGTTAACCCTTCCACTACACTTTGTACTCAAGAATTTGGGATTATCATTGTATGGAAAATCATTTCCAGGTGACCTTCACATTCTGTACACAAGAATAAAGACAAAAATAAAAAAAAAGAAGCCTCAAGAATGTTTCTTTAAGCATTTCCTTGAAGCATTCCCTTGGCTGGTATTGGGAAACCCAGGAAAATCTCCCAACAAGAGAGATGCCATGTGTCTTTTGTTTGCTCAGAAAAACATAAGAGAACAAGGAACAATGGGTTGTAGTACATAGATAGGCACCCTCACTCAGCCATCTGAAGAATTACTGATTTCAAAGGTCTAAATATATGTTGATACAGTCTCCTTTGAAAATAATTTTATTCCATGCATTTCAAAAAAAAAAGCTGAATTTCATAGACCAGTCATTTCTCAGTAGTCACTACCTCAACTGGAAAGGAGGCTGTTTATAGAGGATTTTGTGAAATCCCCAAATGCCTAAGCACAGATTATTGATCTTTTCCTTTCCTGTGGGATACATTTGCCATGGTCTGAGCAGATTTTGTTTTGTCCCAACAGGAATAAAACTATTGTCACCTAGTTTGAAGACAAATGAGATACTGATTAACAGTCCATGGGGCACAATAAATAGATTACAATGTACAATAAATGCTAGGCTATGGTGTTGAGATTTGGGGCTAGGAGTTCCAACTTCAATTCACTAATTAAAATAAACTATTTTAAAAATGAAACTATTTCCGCAGGAATATGTCTAACTTATTGTAGTATTGAAGTACATAAACACATTGTAATCACTGTATAGACAAAATCATGGATTTTTATCCTGATGTAATATCTTGGAAATATTGATGAAGATAATTAAAAATATTATAATTTATCTTTATATGTAGAAAATGGGGATAGACTGTAGTGATAATTCATAAAAAGTTTGTGAACTAATTTGTACCTTTAAAAAGTCACAGCATTATTCCTAATCACTTTTTTAAAAGATTTATTCATTTATTACGTATACAGTATAGAGAAGAGGGAACCAGATGTCATCATAGATGGTTGTGAGCCACCATGTGGGTGCTGGGAATTGAACCCAGATCCTCTGGAAGAATACTCGGTACTCTTAACCTCTGAGCAATCTCTCCAGCACCTTTTAATCACTTTATAATATGTCTTTAATTAATCATTATACACTATTTTCTCAGCTATAAGAAAGTTGAGCACTAAATAGAAAACATCTTTTGACTGATAATATAAATTCAGCATATATGGTTATTATAATATGTATTTATCTGGTGCATGTGTCTTAATCTTTTTTGTGCAGATATATGTGTGAATGAGTATATAAAATACATACCTAGACTCCTATCACTTTCAAAATATTTTTCACTTTTAATTAACTTTTACACAAATTTAGAGTATCTGTTACTAGTTCAAATTATTCAAATCTTTCCAATTATTATTATTAAAATAATGTGTCTGGAAAAAATTAACTAAGGTGTTATAATATATTGTATATTTAATAAAAACAGTCTGGAATATGAGAGAGAGGAAACAAACCACAGCCAGTTATCCAGCCAACTTCTCAGGCCGAACAGGATAAGTTCACAGATCCTTAGCCTGACTGGTTGCTTCTACAGAATTGCTCAATATGTCCCTTCCCCTGCCTTACATATCTTTTGCTGTCCAGATGTTTTATTTCCTGGTTCAACTCTGTATCATAATCCTACAGTTAGGATTAAAGGTGTGAGCTACTACTGCTTACCTTTTAGGCCTTGAACTCACAGAAATACAGAAATATCTGTGTCTCCTTGAGTGATGGTGTTAAAGTCTCCACTCTCTGACCTTTCTGGCTTTACTGTGGGTGATTCTGTCCTCTGATATTCCAGACAGATTTTATTAAATATGTAGTATATCACCATAACAAAGGAATCAAATATACATAATGAGAAAGGTCATCCTTAATACATTCATATTTTTAAATGAATAATATCCAAATAATGTCATTGTTTGTTTGGCAAGCTCTGAATAAATACAAAAAATATTCAAAATAAAACCTGATTTTGGACGAAGTGAAAATTTTAAAAGTGAGACCTAGTTATATCCAACCATTTCTTTCAATGTTAAATGTAATAGTCCTGCATAATTTCATACATTAAAAAAGAACAGCACAAATTCCTCTATCTACCTCAAGTAATTATTACTTTTTGTCCACAAGATGATATTCAAACACAGTAAAGACTTACATTTTACCATCATGTGATATTGATAGGATATGCTTTAGCATGAACAAAATTTGGTTAAATATTTTCTGTAACATAAACTCTTGGATAATCATAATTCTCATAAAAATTTCAATAGTATAGAGTAGTTGGTTTTTAGTCTTTGATGCAAAATTGCAAAGGTTAAAATAACTACTGAATTATTGAATCTATGTGTGGCTACAGAAATGGAAATATTTTAAGCTCTTCATGTTTTGCTGTGCAATTTGAATCCAAGTGCTATTTTCAAAATGTTCTAGGTTTTATTTTAAAAACACAAGCTGTCTTTTGAAGTATTTATATACATTTTAAACTAAAATTCATAAACTGACAAGCTGTTTGCTTTGGCCTTCATAAAATTTTAATTTTTCTAAAGTTTTCAAAAAAGTGTTTGACATCATTTGGAATTATGAATATATCCAGCAAGATTATAATACAACCAGATCCCTTACCTCATGACAGAACAGTGTCCTTAAAGAAAGAGAATTTTCATATTCTTCAATTAACTGTTGCCAAACTTACCATACTCGTAATTTATTCACCTTGCTGGCTCCTGTATCCATCTCTTTCAGTGGTCCATTTTTTAATTCTGTAAGTGTAAAAATGACAGATACTATTTGAATACGTGTTGTCTTCATATTTTGTTTAAAAGTTATATTCCTATCATAATACTATATTCTGGAATAACATATACATAAAAACAAAGGTAATTAAAATTCATTGTCATGATATTATCAAGTCTAGTGATGAGTACCACTGAACACTGGCAACCACTCTGAAGAGCTTTTTGTCTGTATTTAACTCATATGTGTATATATACATATATATACACACATATACACACACACTTTTTTATCTTACAATGTCATTAACTCACTAAGATACTTGGAAGAAAGACTTTCCAACTACTGATAGCAAGATTTCTTTCATTTATTAGTCTATTTTCTTAGTATTAACAGCTGTATATTGAATTAATCTCCAATTTGTAGATGACCTCTGCTGATGGACGTTTAACCTTTTAGCATTAAATTCAGAGAGCACTGTGGGAACCTGTAGAGATACCTTGGAGAAGAAAACATAGCTATTGAAAAAGGTATAGTTGGAAAAAATAACTGTTTGGTTAATTATTTGGTGGACTCTAAGTAAGAAAAGTATTGGCACTTAGCTTTATTTACAGCCCATGCACATTTTCCAAAAAAAGTCATTTAATAATAAAGAATAACCTACAATAAATATAGAATAAATTCAAGCTATTAATTTCAAAAATAATGCCTATGTAGGTAATATCCACAGTAATGTATTACGTTATTTAATAATGATAGAAACCTTTTGATTAATGTACTAAAATTTGACCTCCTACACTCTCACAGGCAAATGAGTAAAGAAGGATTCTATGCACAGATTTGACCAATTAAGTTTGATTTTAATAAATATATGAATCTTACTCTTATTTTTGAATGTCTGGCCTTAGCTTGGCTTGTTTCTAACCATCTTTTTAAATTTAAATTAACCCATTTCTTTCTTTTACATTTTGCCTCTGGGCTCTTTAACTTTCTTTATACTACATATCTTTCTTTCCCTCTTACTCCACTGCTGGCAGTGTGGCTGGGTAGCTGGGCCTTGGCACTCTCCTCTCCTCCTTTTTTTGATCCTCCTGTTTTTCTTTCTTTCTTTTTTTTTGAGCTTAGATTTCTCCTCCTATTTATCTCTCTGTCTGGCTGCCCCCCATCCTTTCTTCTGCCTTGTTATTGACCATTCAGCTCTTTATTAGACCAATCAGGTGTTTTAGACAGGCAAAGTTACATAGCTTCACAGAATTAAAAAAAATGCAACATAAATCAATACAACGTATCTATGCATCAATAAACAAATATTTCACATCAAAACAGATGTAACACTTCCCTAACTATTCCACAACCACCCATAACGTCTATGATATAATTAAAATTCCTCATAAATATTCTTTTCTGTTCCAATAATCAACGAAATTTATCCTAGAGTTTTTCATAAGTAATGTGTATTTAAAACAAATCAAGGAAACTGCCCATGTGACATCTTATCTCTAGCAGGCCTAAAAACATATTCAAAGTTAATGGTGTAAAATGATGCGTCAAGTGATTGACAATGCCAGCTTTATCTTTCTTCTGAACTGAATAAGCAAAGAGGGAAAAATTTCCAAACTGCCACTCTAAATGCAGTTTCCCTCAATTGAGCCTATCAAAGAAGTGGTTACTAGAGGTGGGCAGCAGTTCCTAAGCACCATACACTCACATGAATCACTAATGGGTTGGTCAGCATTATTATGGGTGACCTCTGAAAATTTGAATCCAGCTGGGGCCTTTGCTGAATTAGAGACCATATAAGTTTAAGCACAGGTAGAATGATATTTATTTAGAGAGTTGTTCTGTATCTTCTCCCATATTGGGAATAAAAGACATGAAGTTTATACAATATGTTATGTCCATGAGTACTTCCCACCTAGAAAAATATCATGATGATTGTACTCATACTAGGCCTACATAAGCCCTAAAGGCTATAATCATGTTGTATCTAGCAAATATACTACATGCAAGTTATACACTGTAATAAAATTAGTTTGAAATACTACATTTGGAAATAATTACATTTTAAAATTATTCCTCTGCATTCTATTTTATGAAATGCTTATTTGACAGGATTGTCAAAAGAAAATATTATATAATTAGCTAGGAAATATGTACTTTGATTTGTGTTTTGTGGTGATTGTGGTTGGTTGTAAGAGACTTATGTACAGATGATCTAAAAACACCTGTTATTATAGAGAGACAAATGGAGAAACAAAGTCACAGTAGGAAAGTTCATCAGGATTAAAGGCATTTGAAATTACCACTAAAAAGCCACTTTAATGCAAGTATATAAACATAGGCTTTAAATAAAAATGACCCTCACAGTCTCCTAAATTTGAGTACTTTGTCATCATGGAGTGTCACTAGTTGAGAAGAATTGGGAGCTGTGGCCTTGTTGGAAAATGTTTGCCACTGAGAGTGTACTTTGAGTTTTCAAAAGTCAAAGCCAAACCCAGGGGCTTTTCTACTGGCTATCTGTGGAGCTCAGTATGTAGAACTCTCAGTTACTTCTTTGTGCTATGTTTTCATACATGCCACCCTGGTCCCTGCCATGATGATAATGGGCTAACCTGCTGGGACTTTAAACTAGCCTCAATTAAATGCTTTTTTTATAAGGGTTTCCTTGGTAATGGTGTCTTATCACAGCAATAGAGCAGTGACTAATACAGTTACTGTTCACTTTGTGAAGGACAAGATAAAAAAAAATAATACATTTAGTGCAAAGAGCTTATGAGATATTATATATTGGTATGAGATTTTAGATATTTGGAGGAGCATAAATATTCTATTGATTTTTTTCTTAAAATGTTCCTTTAATCAAACAAGGATCTCAGTTCAGAGCTCTGCTCTAGTGAACATGAATGTTTTTCAGTCTGGCACAACAAATCTTTACCAACTTTTTGGTAAAGATTTTTAGATTTTAGATGCATGCCAAGTGCTAAATATGATGAATAAGTTATGATCTTAAAACACATCTTTATCATTATCAAAGAAAGAAAGTACACAGTAGCCTGTTGATTCAGAGCACAGCCCACAGTCACATAGCTCAGTTTTACAACTTACCCCTCCCTTTAACTGTTTGGCCTGAGTTAATTACATATATAACCCTTTATTCAATAACTTTTTTACAAATATGTAAATATCATAATGACCTCTTTTTGTAAGACTGTACTGAAGATCAAGTATAATATTTATTCTCTTCAAAGAGACTAGTGAATGTTCAGTTGCTTATTGCATTATTGAAATTTGCAGTTAGGCTTTACATTTTGGTATGCAGTGTTTATCACACATAATTGTTAAATAGTGAAGTGTTTTTAAAAGAAACCAAACAATTCTTCACAAAATATTCAGGTTATGAAAATACATTTGAACTCTAGGGAAGGAATAGCTGAATGCCTCACTTCACATTGTAGTATTATCTTAGTAATGTATCCAGAGTAAAGTTCTGCAAGTTGAGGATTCTGTCAAGAGTTCACAAGAATAATGAACAGAGGTTAAAGGCATTTTAGACTTTACTATGGATGTACAACTGTCATACAGACTGTGAGATTATGGGAGGTTTGAATGGGACCGCAAGACTAACTAACATAAAATGTATTTTAAAATGTGGGGTTTGCAATTACAAACATAAGTAGTATCTCACTGAGAAAAGATACATTTTGCTGATGAGGCGTAAATAATTCCTTTTTCTTAGACTGTGCTTAGTTGACAGTACTATTTTTTCTTCCTGATCTTCTAATTAAACTTTTTTTTTATTTAAAAGGGTGTTTTTCCATATATATTAGTGCTCCCCATTTTCTTCTCCCAGTCCCTCCCAGTCCTCCCTCAGCCTACCCCACTCCGTCTTCCCATCCATTCCTCAAGGAGGGCAAGGAGTCCCAAAGTGGGTCAGTTCAGTCTGGTACATCCAGTTGAGGTAGGTCTGAGACCCTGCTCCCAGTACTAAGGCTGAGTTAGGTTTTCCTCTGTAGAAAACTGGCTCCAAAATGTCAGTTCATGCACCAGAAACATAGTTTGGTCCTACTGCAAGAGGCTTCAGAAACTGCCCACATCATTTGACAATGTTGACACTACTTCTATTTGTTTTAGACATTCAGCATTCTTTAATATTTATTAGCCAATCATATATTTCCCATTTCAATGAAAACTAGCTTTCATTAGGCTTTTGATGCATACATTAGGGTATCAATGTAAGTTCTCAATATTATCACTTTAAAATGCCTTGAGATATATCATTTAAATGACCATGTAGTTCCTTTTAATCTCAACAGTATTCTAGACAAGAAATCAGTGTTATGATTGGTCATAGCTGGGTTAATATAAGAAGGGTTAAAAAGACAGTAAGAATTTATACTTATTTATTTTTGTTAAATTTTGAGATAAAGGAGAAATTTTCTCAACATTATGTAAGTAAAAAGGAAAATAGATGAAGTTATTATTAGTATTATTTATAATATTTATTTTTATTTTTTTGTATTGGTGTTTTGTTTGCCTGTATGTCTAGATCCCCTGGAACTGGAGTTACAGACAGTTGTAAGCTGGCATAATAATGCTGGGAATTGAACTTAGGTCCTTTGGAAGAGCAGCCAGTACTCTTAACCATTGAGTCATCTCTCCAGCCCCGTGACTAAAATTATTAACCACCCACATTTTCATCATTTCAAAGCAACAATTGTTTACCTAATTCCTTCAGAAAACATCATGCTCATTAGTAAGAAATTGCAATTACGATCAATTTCAATTTAATTCTAACACTAGGAAAACAGAGATAAGCAGAGAGGACCTCTATAAATTCAGGTCTGCGTGGTCTAGAGAATGAGTTCTAAGACAGTCAGTGCTACATAGTGAGACCCTCCTTGAACCTGACAGCATTCATACACAAATATAAAAAATGGACATAAAATAAAAATTTTGATTCATTTTAGATCTCATATTTAAAAACTATTTTTATTTAGTTAACTTCTTATTTGAGTGAAATGTTGTTTTCAATTATTCATATTTTGCTCAAATTGTACCATACATAAAAGTATCATATCTGACTCTTAAAATATTATTGTTAGTTTTGTCTGTCTGTTTTAATAACTGGAGAATGATGAGTTTCCTAAATAATTGTTTCAGTGTGAGAAATAAGGTTGACTAAAAGGGGATCCTGAGCAATTTTCAAGTGAACAGAATACAAGTGCCAAGTGTTGACACAGAAAAAATAATTAAGATCACAATTATATTATTAATAAGTAACCTTTTCACATTGTGCATTGCTGCAACTTTTGGATGCATTAAATTGTTTAATATTCCTAACAACCCTATATGAGTCTTATTTTTTCATGAACAACTAAAAGTCAGAAACTAATACATTGGCCCAACTGCTAGATTGTGGAATGTTGAATGTGCATTGACAGTATCTAGTTGAAGATATAATAGTCATTTCTATGCTATAAAACTTTATTAATAGTGATAAAATGAAGAGAAAAGAAATGAGGCAAACCCCCAAATAAAAATGTAGGAATTTTCAGATATTATATATAGAATATATACATATATCTCTGTGTATGTGTGTGTACATGCATGTGTATATGTGCATGTATGTGCACACACAAGTGTGTGTGTGTGTGTGTGTGTGTGTGTTTGTAGCTTGATAAGTCCATTTAACGTTGCTTTATGCTTATGTATTTAAGGGATAACCACTTGACATTGGATGACAAAAGAGGAGGCTATTCCCTAAGGAAGGCTAATTTTTCCTTACTCAACCGATTTCAGTTGCTTGTAGCTCTTCACCTAGGGTTGGAGACCCAGATTTCCATCATACTGACATGTCACTTTGTCTTGCTTAGCCAGACATTTTGTGGAGATTTCATTGTTTTTCTTTTTTTATCTTTTTTTCTCTTTCTTTTTTTATCATGAAAAAAGTCATATTTTTTATCCATGTATCCCCTTGTTCAGGCTCCCTTCTCTGTCCTGCCCTTCCCAGTCACTCTTTTTTTTCCATCAGTTTATCTCCTCCCCAGCAATAGTGGGTTCTCCTCTAAAAACCATGACCTAACTAGCCACATATATTTGGTTAGACTATAAGTATATAATTATATTATTTTTCTCCTGCCTTCAGTTTCATTACACATATGCTGATGACCACCAAGATATAGAAAGCACTGTTTCAGCTTATGGAAAAATCTGCTGTTTGGGCCATTGTTGAGGTTACAAGGTATCACAGCTAAATGGCTTTCATATGTTATTCAGTTTTATTCCTTAGAATTTGATGTCTGCAAAGTATGATATCTTCAGGAATAGGAATTCACATTTAATTTCTGAAAGAAAACCAAAAGAAACTTTCAACACTACATTGAGTTATTCTTTGTACTTAGAGGCTGGCTGCTATAAAATGCTAAATTACATGGTTTTTCATAGAGTGGCCTCATGAATAGCTAAGACTTTCACTATATTCTATCCAAGCATATTTTATATTGATGCCTATTGGCAAATAAAATAATAACTTTTGGAGATGACTTTGCTTTTACTAATTCTTTTATGTTTCCATACTTTAATATTTACAATGTAGATTTGAAGAATATTTAGGTATGAAAGCTATGTAATAAAATATCACTTTATCTTGAATTTGTGCTATTGAAAATCAGTCAGATGACAAAAACAACATTATCCATAGAAAATTATAGCAATTATCAGACCTGATCATCCACAAATTATTTGAATATGTAAAGCTTACTTACATGTTTCTATTTGATGAGTCAATTATTCTTAACTATATAATATGTTATATGGAAAGCATCTAATTGAGAATAAAGTTTTTGTTGTTGGAAATTTATAATTTTAATAGGTATAAACAACACACAAATTAGAGTAAAAATAATCTTTGATGTATAGTTCAAGATTAATTTCGATCTCAGTGATTATTTTAGACCTAAATAGTTTCTTATATTTATTCAGGGACAATTACAGAATAATGTTGAGGATGCAATAAAAAAACACCACAAAACAAAGTTTCATCCTATAAACCTGATACTCAATTCCATTAAAGGTAAAATTTTATAGATTCAAAAAAGGGAAAAGGAAAGAAATCACTTATAAAAAGAGATAGAAAAGTAAAAAGAGAGAGGAGACAAAGGGAAGAGGCCCAGCATGCTGTTTAGTAAAAACAAATTTTATTGGTGGTGGTCTTGAACTGCTGATCCTCCTATCATCATTTTCATGTACTTTAATTACAATAATTTATTATCATCATAATGTGGTAATTATTATTACCATATTAACATGGTTATATTGTTATTACTATAGTAATATGGCTTAATATTAAGAGATTTGTAGTTTGAAGAACATTCCTAAGATAAAAATCTTACACAAATACTCCTTTGAATTTTTTTCATATTTCTGAAATAGGATATATAGTAAATTAAGATAATAAGAAATGATAATTACTGAGTTCTTTAAAAGAATTGTTGAGCTGAAATCTGATTCTGCTCTTCAGAGTTCCTATCTGTTTCTGGTGTTGGAGCCTGAAGTCTCCTTGGAGACTTGGCTATGCTATTGCCTATATTTCTGTCTGCCCATAAAATTAGTAATTCTCCTATCAACCAAAAAATGAAAAGAAAGGAAGAAAAAAAAGCACAGAGCTAATGGGAAAAAGATGAGATTGTAACAGTAATAGCCAGTGACTTCCAGAATATAAAAATTTAGTAGGAAAGGAAATTCATATGAGAAGAGTCTTAAAATCTTTTATGAAACACATGAGTTCATCAGAAACATATAAGGGATGTAACAAAGTTATCCAGGAAATAAAGTACCTTTTGTAATTAAAGGTGTACTTGAACTGATAGCAGATGCCTGAGGATGCATGCAACAACAACAAAAAAATCAGTCTAAAGTATGAGCAATGGGAAGTCAAATTCAGTTAAGTTCACTCAGGAAAATGAGAATCTGTATAATCAGAAAACCAGAAAGATAGTAGATCTGCCTGTACACTGAAAAACTTATTTGCCTGATCATAACAGCAAAACACATCATCTATCTTTCTGCTGATTGTACAAGCATTTCTCTAAGGTTTATGTGTGTAGAGACTCAGTCAGCTCAGGGAAAGATGCATGAAAACACTCCAAAATGTGCAACATTATCAAAGATTGATGTAAACAGTATTCTTGAAGCAGAGAAGGAGAATATAATAAAGATAAATGGATGTTCAGTGTCTTCACAATGGAGTAAATATTTAACTGACCCTTTATGTTAAGAACTACTTTGTCTTATAGACAAGAAATTGCAATGCTCACTTAAATTTCAGTGTCACCAAGTCACTTTGTAAATAAAATACAATACAATTCAAGTACAATAAAGTAACAAATCAAAGCAATTCATTTTGGTTTTAATAAATGACAGAATCTCAGTAGATTGCAGCTCACAACGTTTTTTCTCAGTAATCTGTAAAATTCACAATTTGTGCATTGGTATACATTTTTATATTCATTAAAATACTATTTTAAATTGTAGCCCTCTGAGTTTGAGAGAAGAAAATTGAATTCTAAGTTGAATCTCTTTATCACAAATGAAATAAAATGGATTACTACTTTCTAAAATGGTTAATTCTTCAATAAGTGAAAATTTAATTTTTCATTTTGATGATTGGTAATTCTAGAATTACAGTTAGTGTCAATACTTTTATCCACTACTTACATATCTATTACTTACATTTTTGATGTATTTTATTCATTCAATGATCAATTTTTTAAACTGTATGTTCACAAAAAACTAATGTAAGTTAATTTTGATCCATGTTTATATCTGATTCTTAAAGTTATGGTTGTGTGAATTCTTCATGTTTCTTTTCTTTTTGAGATTATAATTATGCCACTCCTCATTTCCTTTCCTCACTCCAGACCGTTTCATATACACGCCGTTGTTCCCTTTCAAACTCCTGGCCATTTTTTATAGTGTATTTTTGTTTACTTACTGATTCATTCTTTTATTTATCATTTTGTCATTACCCTTGGGTATTCTAGGCAAGCACACTACCACTGACCTATAACCTTACCTCTAAGTATTCTTCTCCAGAGAAAAGACCAAAGAATTACATAAATTAAAAATCTCATAGCACTAAATTCATCCTTAATATAATACAGAGATGTTTTAGATATCTCTGGATCTTTTGTTATGTGTTTTAAGGGAAGAAATCTTTTTGGGTGCTTAAGCCACTTGTGAGTTCATGTGGCCAGTGCGCTTTTCTCCAGTGTTCTTTACACACATCAGTTGAGTTTGTTCAATTTTAGAGAGTTAGCTGGTAAAAGAAAAGTATGACAAATATTAAATATGCTATGTTATTCATTTATAAATATTGAATTAAATATTTTTGTTGATGAAAATACGCTCACATTAATCACAAGAATACAGATGTTTTATTAAATTGACGTGTATGCCTTAAACCTCAAGTGTTCACTAATCCATATAACACTAAATTAAAATTATGCTGCTTAATAATTATACTGCTTCTAAGGTTGTCTACTATCTTTGATCATTTCAATATATGCAAACATATTCAATATAATAACTAATTAATATATTATTTATTGGTATTATTTTAATTAGTTTTGGTGATGAAATCACTTCATAATTGTTTTCTTATACTTTTGACATTTTGCTATAATATTTGAATTGCCAGTTAGTTAAGTGATATTGACATATATATGTATATATGCCAATTACAGCTGCTTTTAAAATATGTCTAGTATGTATTAGTATGTTAAACTGAACTTTGGCTCTATTGACTAATAACTTCAGAAAATAGTTCTATTTGAGCTTATAATTTGTATTTTTATTACTTCTACATGTCACAATCTTTTTCTTTTCTTTTCTTCTTTTTTTTTGTTTTTTTGTTCCTATTTGAATCTACTTTACTGAAGCAGCAGCATGTTTCTACCAGATTCCTCACACTTTCAGGGCCTGTTTTCCAAACAGGTATGCTTCAAAGTGGATGTTCATAGGCTATTTTGTTTCTCTCACACCCTTCTTCTTCTCTCATGGTGTTTCTCATTTATTATTTAGGCCTAGTACTTCAACGTGTCTTTGCAGTTTTATCTTGACTTCTGTTTTAGGAGAGGCATCCTTCTCCTGTATTTTTCAATAAATCTGCAGTACCTGAACTCTTACTTCTATTTATTTTTGACCACTGCCTTTCTTTTCTTTTTCTTTACAAAGTCTCCTTAGCTAAATAATAGATACATATGGGAGGTATGATCCCAGAGGGGTCGTAAGCTATCCTAGACTTATCGGACTGAATGAGAGGAAAGACACCTCCATGACCATTGCTTGGCTGCTTGCTCTGCGGGATTCCTTAATAAGCTACATAGTGAAAACCTCCCTCCATATAAAATCATCAAGCTTTAGTCATCTTCTTGTGCTAATCATGTTTTAAAAATAGATACAATCCTTCCAAATATCCCTTTTCAGGTTTTCACATAAGGCACATAAAATAGATATGGTGTGATAGTGAAATCACACATAAAAACCATACTAGGGTTTTATATCATTATAGAATAACAGTAGAAACAGAACAGCCATTATACTTGTGCTATGAAGCTACTGTTTCCTCAATAGTAAGACGATTGGAGACTGAGGATGGTATTGTTTCATATCATATTTGGCTTTAGTTTTTCCATGGTTTTTTTCTGTGAGAGTAACTATTTTCTAAGTACTCCTTTCTCCCTCTCTAGTCTGGTTATTTATGTGACCTTCAACTGCTAAGACACTTCACTATATTGTTTTTCAAAATTTTCCTTTCTTGTCAGTTAGGGGATTGCTGTCAAGCCCAAGTGGCAGAGCTGGAGCAGTTCAGGGCAATGTGACAGCTCCTTTGTTTTAGTGATAGAAAATGTCATTTGGAAGGAAAATGAGAACAATAATCAACAGGGTTAATTAATGACAGGTCTATTTTTTATTTTTATTTTTATTATTGTTTTTAATTATAAGTAAAGTCTCATTTTTTATCCATGTATCCCCTTGTTCAAACTTCCTTCCCCCTCCCACATTTCCCAGTCACTCTCTCTTCTCCCCATCTCCTTATCTCCTCCCCAGCAAGGGCAGGAGGTCACAAGGTCCCAAGGTGGCTTAGTTCAGCATCCACTCCAGGCAAATCCGCTTTTCTCATCCCAACAGCAAGACTGGGTCAGGTGTTCCTCTGGAGGGAATGGGCTCCAAGTTACCAGTCCAAGGTGTTTCAGATCCCAAGCTGTTCAGTGGTTGTGGTTTGCAGCTTGGACATGCTTTGCTTTTTCCTTTTTTGTTGAGCGAATGCTTTTGGAGTGTGAATGTGTGTCTTTAGGAATAAAGTGGAGATTCTGACTTGAGAAATGTTTCTCTGGGCTGCTCCTCAGAAAGTGAATTATATTATATTCTCCAAGATGTATTAAAAACCAAACCTATATAGCATGTAAAAATGTATTCTTTCAAAAGAACTATTCTTTCAGAATTACCTCCCAGGTTTTTGTTGTGCTTTGTTACTATGCCTGTTTCTGAAATACAGTACAGTGGTCATTCATTTGATTATAAGGGAAGGCCAATTTAGGCACTCTCTCCACTATTGTTTCAAATCCTAGCTGGGCACATCTTGTGGCTTTGTGGGTGTTTTTCTAGTACCAGGCTTCTCTCTAACTAACAGTGTCCCCTCTATCAACATAGCTATTGTGTTGTTCTCCCTTTTTGTCCCTCCTCTAACTCAATCATCTCATTCCCTCATGTTCCTGTCCTACCTCCCTTTATCATCTCTCATAATGATCTCAGTTTACTCTCTAGATCTTATTTAAGTTCCATTCCCATAGAGATACATGGATGTCTCTCTTTGTTTTCTCCTTGTTACCTAGGTACTCAGGAGTTGTGAATTGTAGCCTGGTTATTCTTTGTGTTATGTCTAAAATCCACTTATGAATGTTTGTCTCTCTTGGTTTGCATTAACACACTCAGGATGATTTTTTTCTTATAGTTCTGTCCTTTTGCCTGAAAATTTCAGGATATCATTTTTTTCCTGGTGAGTAGTACTCCATTGTATAAATAGACCACATTTTTAAAAAATCCATTCTTCAGTTGAGGGATATCTGTATTATTGCTATAAACATGGTAAGAATGTGCATCTCTTGGGTATATACCGAAAAGTGGCATTGTTGGATCATTAGTAGATTGATTCCCAGTGTTCTGAGAAACTGCCATACTGATTTCCAAAGTGGCTGTACAGTTTATATTCCCACCAGCAATGAAGGAGTGTTCCCCTTGTTCTACATTCCCCACAGCACAGGCTCTCATCAGCAGTGTTTTTGATCTTAGCCATTCTGACAGGTACAAGATGGAATCTCATTGTTGTTTTGAGTTTTCTTGATGGCTAAGGATGTTGAGAAATTCTGTAAGTGTCTATAGGCCATTTAAATTTCTTCTGTTGAGAATTCTCTATACCACAATTTTTAGTTGGATTAATTGTTTTTTAGATCTTTAGTGTCTTGAGTTCTTTATATATTTTAGAGATCAATCCTTTGTCAGATGTAGGGTTGGTAAAGATCTTTTTCAGCTCTATAGGCTGTTGTTTTGTCTTATTGACTATGTCATTTTTCTTTTTTTCTTTTCTTTTATTATTATTATTATAATTATTAACAAAGAAGTCACACTTTCTATCCTGTATATCCTTATTCAAGGTCCTTTCCCCCTCTAACCCATCAGGTCATTCTCTCTTCTCCACAACTCCCCCCCCCCCTCCACCGGGCAGGCAGCAGGTGGTTCCAAGGTCCCACTGTCCCAATATTGCTTAGTTTAGTCTCCACTCCTGGGACCATGTCATTTTTCTTACAGAAGCTTCTCAGATTCAAGAATTCCAATCTATTAATTGTTGCTCTCAGTGTCTGTGCTATTAGTGTTATATTTTGGAAGTGGTCTCCTGTGCAATGGATTGTTCAAGGCTATTTCTCACTTTCTTTTCTATCAGACTCAGTATAATAGGGCATGTATTGAGGTCTTTCATCCATTTGGACATGAGTTTTTTGTACGGTGATTAATATATATATATATATATATATATATATATATATATATATATATTTGTATTCTTCTACATGCCACTATCCTGTTATGCCAACACCATTTGTTGATGATAACTTCTATTTTCCATTGTATGTGTTAGGACTCTTTGTTAAAAATCTGGTATTCATAGTTATGTGGATTAATATGAAGGTCTTTAATTTGACATTTAATTCCATTGATCCACTAGTCTGTTTTTATGCCAGTAATAATATTGAACAGGATTATGTTGACAATTCTATCTTTTTTTGTTTTTCCATATGAAGTTAACTATAGACTCTTGAGGTCTGTGAAGAATTGTATTGGGATTTTGAATATGTAGATTGATTTTGGTAAGATGGGTATTTTACTATGTTGATCCAACCTATTCAAGAGCATGGGAAATATTTCCATTTTCTAATATCTTCTATTTCCTTCTTCAGTGACTTAAATTTCTTGTCCCAGAGGTCTTCCACTTCTTCAGTTAGGGTTATCGCCAAGATATTTGAAATATTTTCAGCTACTGTAAAGAATTATATTTACCTGATTTCCTTTTCAGCACTTTTATCAATTGTGTATAAGAGGACTATTGATATTTTTTTTTAGTTAATCTTATATTCTACCACATTGCTGAAGGTAGTTATTATCTGAAGAAGTTTGGAAGTTTGTGTTGTATTTATTGTCAGAATTGTTATACATTTCTCTAGTATTTTTTTATAACTTCAAATTAAAGTATTTAAAGCTCACATTTTGTACATTTATTCTTAGGTACCTCATCTTTTGCTGACATAAGTATAAAATATATGAACTGATTTATTCTCATCTTATAGTATCATATAAAATATAGTTTATTTTACTTTTATTATAAACTAATATACAACACATCAAAATGTGCATTAAGATAAGATTTTTAACCCTCTATCATTGTACAAATGGAGAAAGCCATGGCCCCTGCTTGCAAACATTGAAATAGTTGTCTTATCTCTTGTGAGGAGAAAAGGGCTGCAAAACTTAACAAAGTGTCTTATGAGCAAACTGACCCCATAGAGTTTGCTTGTTAAAAAGAAAATTACATATTTAACTCAAATGCAGAACTCTGTAGCCAAAAGTTCCACAGCATAAATTATTTTGGCCAACTACATCCAGCCCTGCCATGGATCTGCCCGGTTCTTCCGCATCAAGAAGTTAATCTTTCAAGCCATTTCCATGTTGTAGATCCTCCGGCATGTTTCATAGCTCCCTCGCTGGCGGCAAGGCTTCTTGTAGTAGCGTGAGGATTCTCAGTTGTTGGTGCTGAGAACAATCGTGGGTTTTCTGAAAGAGCAGCAAGTGCTCTTTACCAAGGATCCATCTCTCTGTCCCCTAGCCTGTAACTCCCTTTGAACCTGTAATGCCTTCTCATCTTCACTTGTTTTTCCAAGAACGAAGTCAGAGTTTATCTTTTCTAACCAAGCATGTAAGTGGTAGTGGACATCCGATCCCAGAACCTGTTCAGGGTCCAGAATGTACCTTCCACGTTCCCCTCCTGAACCATCACAGTCCTGACAATGAACTTCAGGTGTTTAGCCATGGCCTTGCTTTCAAAGCTTCATTCTTCAGGACTGGGCAAGGAGCATAGAAACTGTAGCCTCAAGGTTCGCTCCCTATTCATCTTTTAAAATAGTAAAATAAACAACCCAGGTTGTTGCCAAGACAAAAAGTTTCTTTCCACACATTAACAGCAAAATCTCTTTTCAAAAATAACACCCACACAACTCTGAACACAGAAAGGTCAAGCTGTTGTTCACATAGAGCCTTTACCTCTTAATGACAGTGTCTTTGTTCCAGGAAGGTACTCTACAAGATACCAAAGGGAAAATGTAAATACCAACCTAGCCACATACCCTTTGATCCACAGTGTTTTCTACCTGCAAGATATTCTAGGGCAATTATGTCACAAAGTCTGTGGAACTAACCAACCACTATCTGATTTGATTTAAGGCCCACTCTACAAGACAGATCCCTTCTCCAACACCACTTGAGTGAACAAGAACCAGAGACTAGATAGCCCAGGGACTTATATAAAACCCAATACTTCTGGCATTGAAAAAAAAAGACAAAGAAATGTAGTGATAAAATAACATTCTGCTATACTTATAGAATAGGAATTTGCTCAGCCATTCTCAGAGAAGCTTGCTCTTACAGCAGATGAGAATAAATACAGAGAGCCACAGCTTGATGTTATCCAGAGAGGAGAGTCCCTGAAATCCTCAGCCTAAGTGGTATGTCTTCCTCAAAGGCCTTCCCTCAGGACTCAGTGAATCAGAGTAACAAAAAAGGCCATAAGAGCCAGAGGGGATGGAGGATACCAAGAAAACATGGGCCTTTAAGTAAAGATGGTCAAAGCTCATATGAACTCACAGAGACTATGGAGTATGCACAGGGCTAATATGGGTCTGCACCAGGTCCTCTGTGTATATCCTATGGCTTTGAGCTTAGTGTTATTTATTTATTTATTTATTTATTTATTTATTTATTTATTTATTTATTGATATTCCTGAGTGTGCAAACAAATGGGTCTCTGATTTTTGTGCCACCTTCTCAGGCTCTTTTCTGGTTGTTTGTCT
Organism: Sigmodon hispidus; assembly: GCA_004025045.1. Classification (NCBI taxonomy): domain Eukaryota; kingdom Metazoa; phylum Chordata; class Mammalia; order Rodentia; family Cricetidae; genus Sigmodon; species Sigmodon hispidus. The sequence continues at coordinate 30,742 of PVIH01006335.1, read as the reverse complement.
TATTCAACTCCAATGTGACAGTATTTGTTTGATCTTGTTATATTGTAGTTTGTCATAGTTTCTTATTATCCCTTAGATCCTGTTATTTTCTGATGAAAGACAGAATCAGAGTGAATCCATGAGAGTGAAAGTAGGAAGGAATTGAAAGGAGAAGGAGTCAGGCACCATAATCAGGATATATTATGTGAGAAATGAATCTATTTTCAGTACAAGAAAAAAATCAACTTAAAAAATTCTCTCTGTGTATGCATCTCTACCCTACAGTTTTTCCTTTCCATGGTAGCTGCTCCTTACTCAAAACAATGTGTCCTAACATCCTTCTGTAAAGTTTAGAAAATGTCTTCTCACTGTAATGCTAGTAACTACACAGCTCCTCCTGTTTACAATCTTTAAGATCAAATTCTTCCTTTCTCATGCAGGTAAGTGCTCCAAATATACTACAGTTACATTCAAATTCCTAAATTTAAAAAGGATGAAAAGAATTGGTAAAGAACTAAGAGAAAAATGTGCATATGGGCTAGAAAATGATAAGAACTTCAAGCCTGCTGCTACGTTTGTTTTGAATTTAATTTTTTTTTTAAACTTCCATTGACTAAAGGCTTTGTTTCAAAATAGTAGTGTTGGGAAATAGAAGTGAGCTAAATTTATTTATTTATTTGTTTGCTTGTTTATTTATTTATTTGTGGTTTTTGAGAGTGGGTTTTTCTTTGTAGTGCTGTTTGTCCTGGAACTTGCTCTGTAGACCAGACTGGTCTTGAACTCAATTCATCTTCCTGCCTCTGCCTTCAGAGTGCTGGGATTAAAAATGTGTACAACCACTGTCCAGCTTGGTTTTCATTTTTAATGTAAACTATTCCATTACTTTAAACTGAGAAGATATTTAAAGTTTATACTCTTGATTACTTTTCTATTCAATATTGCATACTTATTTGACCATTTACAAAATACAACATAGATTATGTATGGTAAATATTGAACCTAAAATACAGATAAATAACTGAAATTTGATATCTTGTTTTTGTTGCCCCTGTTGATATTTTGTTGTGCTTTTCAGTCAGATATCAATTATTTAAATGTCCATTTGAATTTGTGATTAATTAAAACAAATGATGCAAACATACTATCTAATGAACTTTAGATGTTTTCAGGAATCAATACTCCTAACTAAAACATAAGAAATTGTGGAATGTGCACATTCCACTAAGTAATATATAAGATAAATAAATAAAGTGGGTTGAGTATTTTGCCTCCAAATATTAGAAAATAGTCACAGCAACCACACCTGAATGTTTTCTGAAATGTTCACTTGCCAAGTGAGAGGCATTCCAAAGAAACATAAAATATATGCATTAGTATAAAAGAAATAGAAAGCCAGACTTGAACCCTCTTGTTTAACTTTAATCTTCTCCTATAAATCAATCTGCTTTTGAACATGAGTTTTTTTGTGAGTGTTTTCTGTAGTAAAGCCTTAACTGAAAAAAAAAAGCACACATATTGTTTTCATAAAACCATGTTGCTGTTATTCAGAATTTCAATTGATTCCAAAAAGAAAACAAGTTTATAAAAAACTATCTTTACATATCATCATAGCATACTAAACAGAAGGTTTCAATAGCCCGCCAAGCTATTCCAATGCATATTTATTGAACATCTCTACATGTAAGCCCTGTGTGTGTGTGTGTGTGTGTGTGTGTGTGTGTGTGTGTGTGTGTATGTGTGCCCTCTAGGCATTGTAATATTGAGATATGGCTCTCAAAAATAACTCAAAGTTGGAAAAATTAATACCACTTAGAAACTAATTTTTCAAAGCATTTTATAAAAATTAAGAAGAAACCTAGTTCATAATATATATACATATACTGTTCTACTGGTTATTATAATCTTTCTGCTTTTTCTTTTGCAATGATTGTTGTGCATTTGATGCAGAACTTATATTGCATATATATTTACTAGAAAAGAAAAAAAGCGACTATGAATTCGAAAGAAAGCAGGGGGATATGATTACATTGTTTCCCCCTCCTACAAACTCTCCCATTTACATTCATGTCATCAAATCATAGCTCATATTAACCTAAATTTAAAGAAAAATAAATGTATTTTCTTACTACATAGGAAAAACACTGATAAATGATAGTGTATCCCAGAATTTCAATTTGATGGGGGAACATTAAAAGCAATAGATAAATGCAAATCAAAATGACTTTGAGATACTATCTTACACCTGACAGATTGGCTAAGATCAAAAACACACATGACAGCCTGTACTGGAGAGGATGTAAAACAAGGGGAACACTCCTCCATTGTTGGCGGGAGTGTAAACTTGTACAGATACTCTGGAATTCAATATGCTGGTTCCTCAGAAAACTGGGAATCAATCTCCCCAAGGATCCAGCAATACCACTATTTGACATATACCCTAAAGATGCACATTCATACCCTAAAAGCATTAGCTCAACTATGTTCTTAGCAACATTATTCCCAATAGCAAGAACCTGAAAACAACCTAGATGCCCCTCAATTGAAGAATGGATTAATAAACTGTGGTACATCTGTACAATGGAATACTACTCAGCAGAAAAAAAAAGACATTCTACAAGTTACAGGCAAATGGATGGATTTGGAGAATAACATCTTGAGTGAGATATCACAAACCCAAAAAGATAGGCATGGGATGTATTCACTCATAAGTGGTTTTTAGACAAAAAGCAAAGAATACCCAAGCTGCAAACCACAACCCATGAACAGCTTGGATGAGAAGGAGTATAAGAGAGACATCCAAGAATTCCCCTAGGAAGAAAATAAAGAAGATCTCCTTAGCAACTTGAGACTATAACAGGTAGCAACCAAGGAGAGGTAGAAACAAATTATGAGAGAAGGAGATGGCTGAGTAAGAAGAGCAACAAGGAGGGAGGAAAAAGAAGAGTTGGATAACTTCACAGAAGAAACTAATGTGAATTTGGAAAGAGACCAGGTGCTAGGGAAACCCCCAACAACTCACAGGATATCCCTGGCTGGGTCTCTAACCAACAGTGGAGGGGGTGCCTAAACAAGACTTCCTCTATAATCAAATGAATAACCACCCTAAGTATCATCACAGAACCCACATCCAACAAAGAATAAAGGTGAAGGCAGATTTCCATGGCAGAGCACTGAGCTGAGCTCCTGGTACAACTGAGAGAGGGGGAGGAGAGTCTGCATGAACAAGGAAATAGGGATTATCAGGAGGAGTCCCACAGAAATGGCTAGCTGGAACTCTGGGGAGCTCACTGAATCAGGAAGCTGGGAAAGTATGGAACCATTGGGAAAAGGAGCTAGGCCCTCCAAGGGTACGAACTGTCAATGCCATGCTGAGAAGACCTGCCTTGGGACTTCTTGCCCTTCTTGGGGAAGGGATCAGGGGATGGGGAGAGGAGAGGCTGAAGGCTGACTGGGAGGGGTTGGAAAGAGAGAAGGAAAGGCAAGCAGGGGCATACATGGACAAAAGAGTTTTTTAAAAATAAAAATAAATAAATAAATAAAAGAAAAGAAGCAATAGAATGTGGACCCACTAATGCCAAAGTCATCTTAAATCTGCCATTTTTTTAATGGAAATTAATTTGTCAATAAAACTTTTTCATATACATAAAAGATAATAATGATATTTTACTATCTAAACTTATGATCCATGATGATGAAAATCTTTCTTTGTATGTCAGTTTAAAAATATAAAAACTACTGTGTGATAGTTTGAATGAAAAAAGTTCCCATAGACTTCATTGTTCGAATGACATTGTGGGAGGAGGTGTGTCACTGGGAGATTGGCTTTGAGGTTTTAGAAGCTCAAGCCAAGTCTAGAGGCACACTGTCCCTTCTTTCTGCCTTCTAATCAGAATACAGAACTCTCAACTACCTCTCCAGCACCATGTCTATCTTTGTGCCACAGTGCTTCCTGCCTTGATGATAATAGACTAAACCTCTGTAATGGAAGCAGGCCCTAATTATAAGAGTTTCTCTGGTCATGATGTTTCTTCACAGCAGTAGAAATCCTAACTAAGACACACCGCAATTTTTAAAAAGCCAATATTATTGTATGTCTCTATAGTATGTTTTAAAACATTGATCAAACATGATAATAATACATTAAATTGTAGATAGGTTTCAAAGGTAGTTGCTGTTCTCTCACAAGAAGGGAAACCTAAAAAGCATGAGGGGCATTTGCATATTTAAATACCACGCTGCATACAGCCAAGCTTGTACCATAATTACCATAGTTAGTCTATTTCTAGATCTCTTATGTAAAACTGTTTCCAGTGTGGAATGGCACATTTGTAATAAAAATTGCTGAACTGCAAAGAGAATTGTATCATGTCGTCTTCTGGTAATTTATTTTCCTATTGCAGATTGACAGAGCAACAAAATGTGCCTCTCCAATGAAGAAGAGTATGTTTACTGAGCAGAACAGGAGTAATATGTATGAGTTGATTTTTATAGATTTCAGTTATCAAAGGCTATGGGTATGCCAGGTTTAGATATTTATTTATGTTCAACACAGTTGTACATTTTTTGTGTGTGTGTGATTTTGGAAAACTTTCTTGATCCGATAGTGGTTTTGACAATTTGGGCCATTCCTGTGTAGATGAATATCTTATAATAATGGACTTTTGCTATCTCTCTGAAACAGCCCATTTGACTTTTTTGCTGCCTAGACTGTGTACAGTGCTTTATACATGTTAGGGAATTGCTTTGCCTTTAGGTCAGGAGGAGATATTGTAAGTTTAAAAAAATAGTAAGAGTTTGAATATTAATAATCACACCTCAGAATTGGAAGGCTTTATTAGATCTTTGTACTGAGTCAATTTAGTCTATATTTTAATATGTTCTTGGATGTATTGTTTCTATAATCATTTTCAGTTTACACAAATTTCAAGTTACCTTAAATGGTAGGTTTATAAATATCTCTGATCAGTGTCTGACTAATGACTAGAAAATTGGTTTTCCTGCTGGCCTGTCTTTCTGATAACATGCCCTGTGCACATATATATGAAAAGCATTCCACATGTTCTTGGTCTTCTTCTGATGGTGTCTTGGGCAGGAGGAGTATTCAAATGGACCTTACTGAAACTTTCCACAAGCCCTTCACCCCTATGAATTTATCACATGGCTGAACTTTAGAACCCAGCATATATCAAACATAAGACATAGATATATGTTAGCATTTGTACTATAGAAGTCTCCCAGGAGTAAATTAAGATCACCGCACCAGCCAGAGTTTGGGTATGCTAGAATAATGGGAGAAAAGACAACATTACAGAAGCCTAAGTATTAGGGTGAAATTACACAATAATAGTATGTATTGGAATTACAGCCTAGCAGTGGTGGCACACACCTTTAATCTGAGCACTCAGGGAGGCAGAGACAGGTGAATCTCTGTGAGTTTGAAGCCAGCATGGTCTACAAAGTGAGTTTCAGGACAGCCAGGGCTTCACAGAGAAACCCTATCTTGAAAAACCAAAAAGAAAAAAGAAATCAATTAAGGTGAAATTACATGTTCCTACAAACAACAAGTAATTCCTTGGATTTAAACATGAACTCATTTTTCTGGTTAAAGATTTTAGGTGTTCTAATCTTTCACAATGTGCATTAAGGCATGTAGATCAGCAGCACACACAGCAGGTATGTAAGATGGCAATATAAGATGGGAGAGGGGAAGAGGGGAGGCAAGGCTTTGATAAAGCATTTTTAGGTCTGAAAGGACATAGGCAAACAGTTGTTACCTGAACATCACAAGCTGGTAAGTACTTCTCACTGCAAATGATGGGTGTCGTATGCTCAGTGTACAGCCTGGAACATGATGTTCTACATATTTTTACTCTACTCTTAAATAATGGACAGAAGGTTCCACGTCTCTGCATATCAGAAAAGCATATTCTGTGTTGTTCCTCTATACTCTGTAATGACTGACTTTGATTGTCAGCTTGCCTACATCTGAAATCAATCAAAACCTAAGAGCTGGGCACACCTGTGAGAAATTTTCTTGGTTGAATAATTTGAAGTGGAAAGACTCAATCTAAATCTGGTCTACATCTTCTGGTGACAGGCAGTCTAAAAGGATAAGAAGGAATAAAACCTTAGGTTTGCACAAGCTTACCCTCACTTCCACAGGCAAATTAATCTGTCCTATTGCTTTGACCACTGTTAATTCTATTTTATTCAAGGTTCCCATGTAGACTGAAATCAATCAGCTCTCCAGGAATCCTCTGGGATTCTGCACTACATAGGAACCTCTAAACATCCAATCCTGTGGACTGAACAAATACTGTATTCTTGTCCTTCCTTTGGAACACAGCTATCATTGGACCTCCTTGTCTATAACCTGTAAGTAAGTCTAATAAATTCTCTTTGCAATGCATACATATGTGCACGAACATTCACACACATGTATGTATACATGTACATGCTGATTCTGTTTTCTTTCTTTAAAGAACTCTGAAACTGGAGTAATTCCTTTTAATTTTTGTTGCATTCTCTAACCACAGTATGCCTTTAACACCTGTACCCCACAGGGATTCTTTCTCTGATTTTATTTCCTTCCCAACCTTTTAAGCTTCAATGAAGCCCATGAAAATGAGTTTCCACGTGGGTTCAGATTTCCTTTGTTTATGTGACATTTAAGAGTGTTTGAACGCCCAGGGGAGTTCACATCCAGTTGTTTTCAATGCAGGGAGACATCATCTCTTGTCATATTTTCTGTCCTGTAGTGGCTTTCTCTCTTCACTGATTCACCAAAGCAGATAGCAGCTGTTTGTATTGGAGCCAAAAAGTGTGTTGCCAACTAACATTTACTTTACTCCTTTGCAACCTCTGCTCTCTAATGATTATTAAATAAACAGGATTTTGAGAACTTTAAATTGATTCCATTGCTACATTAAAGTGGTTGTTTTGGGTAACACCCTTTTCTTTATAAAGTGTTATTAAAGTTTGAGCATTTAAATAATATAGCAATTTGGGGTTCAAATTTGTTTGAATCTTCTTGAACCTCTATGCAACTAGTCTCTAGTATGCAACTGATTATATGGATTTTTTAGCTTAAATATATAGTGTTATTCTTTCCTGTTTGTCAGCTATTGTGAAAGACAAACAACTGACCATAAATTGTGCTTGAGTACCTTGGACCCAGGAGGGTGTGTTCCTCTGTTCTGCCTTTGTTGAGTCATGTAGCTTTCACATTCAGCCTTTACACCCCTTTTTTATGTCTCTATTAGATCTTCTAGGAACATACACAAGTCTCTCCCTCTGCACGCACGTGTGCACACACACACACACACACACACACACACACACACACACACCAAAGTACACAGGATTAACTTGTTTAGCTCTTTTGGTACTCTCTCTTTCCTTAGACACATATTTAGAATTTAGTTAGGGATTGTGCTGATTTGGTATAGTGACAATTGTAGGTTCTCCTCAAGATCTGAGATAAATTTACAAGCCAAGGAAAGTTGGCTATGCTTTTAGCAATAGGCATGATCTCTATGTTGTTGAGCATGGTCTAGTCCAATTACAGAGCTCTTGGCTACCATGTGACTGCATTCTTAGGGTCATTGTGCCATGTCAGACATTGTTTTGATTCATAGTCATCAGAGCTGGATAGGGCTGTTGTTCCTTCTCTCCTTTAGAAGTTTGCATGGCAACTTCTAGTATCAAGAAATGCTGTGGGACTATGCTTTGTACACAGTAAACATTTGTAACTGTAAATATTGGTTTAATAACATGCAGATTGGCTAGAAGACAGTCAGGAAGTATAGGCAAGACTACATGACTGAGAGAATTCTGGGAGGAGGAAGAGCAGACAGAGAGAGACAACAACCAGATGTAGAGGAAGTAAGAAGAGAATGCTGCTTTGGGAAAAAGGTACCACACCTTATGCCTAAACAGGGATAAGAATCCTGAGTTAATTAATAAGCCTGAGCCATGGGCCAAACAATTTATATTTAACATAAGCCTTGGAGTGACTATTTGGAAATAAGCTGGTCTGGGATTGTGGGTATGGACCTCAGGGCTAGGCTGGGCCAGAAACTTATAGCTACAAATGACAATAAATGTGGAGCACAGACATCTACCAAGAGCCTTAAAAAAGGTTCTAAAATACAGAAATGGGGCAAAAAGCAGCTTCCTAGTTTTATGTCTCTCAAGTGTCCCTTGGTATAGAAATACAGTGGCCTTGGATTTGAACTGTAACATGGCCAGTTGTTGTCTCACAGAACTTACAGTCTCACAGAAGCCTCAGTATAAGCCTGAAGTTTCTGTTTATACAGGCAAAATGGGAGCAGAGTAAACTTCTTGGGAGCAGCATTCTCTTGGGTGGGCTCTGTTTGAAGGCATTGAGCAGAGACACAGCTCCTTTAAGAAAGGCTTCCTAACTCAGGGTTAGCAGCAAAAATCTAGAAAGAGGCCCTACTGCCAAACATTTAAAAGATGTTCATGAGCAATGTGCTGCAGATTTAAAACGTGGTTAAGAAAAAAGCTGGGGATCTGAAACACCTTGAACTGACACCTTGGATCCATCCCACTCCCTCTAGAGGAACACCTGACTCAGTCTCGATGTTGAGGGAGAGAAAACTGGATCTGCCAGGAGTGGAGACTGAACTGAACAATATTGGGACTTGGGACCTCCTGCCCATGCTGGGGAGGAGATGAGGAGACGTGGAGAAGAGATAGTGGCCTGAGGGAGTCGAGGGGGAATATAAGGATATACGGGAATAGAAAATGTGACTTTATTCATAATAAAATTTTAAAAAAGAAAAAATACCATGGGAGTAGGAAGAGTAAGGAAAGGGGAAACTGTGGTTGAGTTGTATCGTATGAGAGAATAAACTGTTTTCTGTAGAAAACAAACAAACAAACAAATAAATAAATAAATAAATAATAAATACAGTAAAGATAGATTTGGACAAAGATAAAAACAAGCAAACAAATAAACAAAAAAAAACCTTTCTAAATGGTATACAGTGTGCCTTTTTTGTCACTCTATTTGATTAATGAACTCTCTGGAAATTAAAGTAATTTATTCCCCTTTGCAAATTAATTAAAAGTGATAGTTTTGTTCTCTCTTTAAAAAACACAAAATTAAAAATTAAAAAAAATACATAGGCTTGCGAGAGAAAAGGGTAGAAAAAGGCCTTAAAAGGAATAGAGTAAAATAATAATAATAATAATAATAATAATTATGATGATGATGATGATAAGCCATATGAAGATGTAATTTACAGAGAATGTCTAGGTACTGTATGTTATTGTGTTATTTTTGAGGTTTTTTGACTGCAAACGAAATAGCAAGAGTGAATGGCATTTGACTATAAAAATTGCTGAATTAATCCTATCTATATAATTTATAAATACTTTAACTTCAAAATTGAAGTCAAAAGACTCCAAAAGTTTTTGAAGATGAGGTTTTGTTTTATGCCCATAGAAAATGAGAATCTGTTAATTTATTCTTGGTTAAAGAAAATAAGATTTGATTGAGGAAGTCCCCCTGAAAAATCTCTAATGAATAATGTTGGCCCAGATGATCTAACATTTCAGAACATCTCTGTTTAGTTTCCTCTGTGTTCTACATTGAGAACAGCTTTAAAGAGACTGGCTGAGATGAACTAGTTTCATGGACTTTTTCAGTCAGGACTTGACTATAATCCTAAATTTACTTAGGATCTCCATAAAATTACCAGTGCCCCCAGTCATCACATGGTAGTCTAGAGAGCTACAATGCCTACATTCTCAAAAGGTGGATTATGGATGTTTGTCTTTGTTTAGTGTTGGTTACAAGTTGTTGTAGAGAATTATGAGGAAAAAGGATTATACAAAAGAAATTATACTTGGGGTTTTTGTTTTAAAAAGAAAAAGGGGGAATATTATGGGGCTATACTTTTGTACACTGTAAATATTTCTCACTCTAAATATTGGTTTAATAAAATGCTGATTGGTTAGAAGGCAGGCAGAAGGTATAGGCAGGGTGACCAGACCAGGAGAATTCTGGGAAGCAAAAGAAAGAGATGCCAACCAGATGTAGAGGAAGCAAGAAGAGAATCCTGCTCTTAGAAAAAGGTACTAAGTCACATGCCTGAACATAGAAAAAAATTATGGATAAGTTTAAGAATAAGAGTAAGTAATAAGCCTGAGCCTTAGGAAAAGAGTTCATAATTAACAAAAGCCTTTTGGGACTAAGCAGCTGTAGGACTACTGGTCTGGACCTCAGGGCAAAACCAGGCTAGAAACTTCTGTTTATAGGTAAAGCTAGTCCTTATGAAGAATATGTTCAGGTTAGTTGTATCTCAGGGGTCTTTTGGACTCTGGTCTGAAGTGTATGTTATTTTCAGTAACAGGGATTTACCTCTTTGAGTAACCAAGCACAACAGCAATAGGTTGTATGTTTGGGGATTTTCTTCATTTTGATCCAGGAAAAGTCATTTAAACTATATGCATATGTTTGTATACAAACCTATGTGGTATTTAATGGCATGTTTTCCTATAATTTTGTCAAACATTCATACTGTTATTATTGCCAAGTTGATGCCCTAGAAAATGAAAGCAAGGTGAAATCATCCCTAGATCCATATCCTCAGAATAGATGGAGTAGGACTGAAGTGGCTTAGGGCTGACTATGGCATAGTCACAGGAAAGGCCCTTCAGAATCTTTAGTTCTTGTCACTCTTGAGTGTCTCTAAATATACTTATTGATTAATGAATAATTCATACCACCTTATCAAGCCTCTAGATGCATACTATCTCTAGGAAGAGACCTGAGCTGGCTCATGACTATAGCTGGAGGTAGTAGCCAGAAGGAGAACCTGACTTGTATAGTGTCAACCATTAATGTTCCCAGCAGCCAGAGAAAAAAAAATGTTAGAAACTAACATTAAAAAAATAACCCAATATATTTAAATGTTTTATTACATACATGTATTTATTCATGATTCTGTTAATTTCTCTATCATCACTTTGGATTATTTCAATAAACAGAAATCATTAAGCAATGTGACAAGAGTGTATTAATACCCACTTTTAGGTAGTGTTACAATTTTAGGAGTTGTGATATAAATCTCCTTTTCTGTGGAGATATTTTCATGTATTTTATTGCAATTCTTGCTTACTATTCTATTTATAGGTATAACACATTTTGGATTGATTTTTGTGAGTGGTGTGAGATGCCAGTGATCACTTACTTTTACACAGAACCCTTCAGTTGATCCACAATCTTTTATGGGAATTAGAAAAAATGAAATTTCACACAGTCTTAGCTTCCTTTCATTATAACTAAGGATTGCCAAAAACATCTTTTTGGTTTAATGATTGAGCTTGGTTTGGGGTTTTCTGGCAGGCAGGAAAGACCAGAATGTAATTTAGTATGTTTGTTTTGTTTGGATTTTGATTCATATGATAATTAGTGCAAGTGTAGAGATTTGTCTATGGACTCTGCATTACATGACATTTTATAAAAGTGTTAATGCAGTTGATATATGTTAGAAAACATACTGTATTTTTAGTAAACACTTGCTGAAATTTTTCAGGGCAATGTAACATTTTTAAAAAAAATTGTACGGGAGAATATATACAGATCAGAGATAAGGACTACAGAGTTCTCTGCTGCCGGCTATCATTAATGACAGGCAGATGTCCAGGTTGCTAGTTATAGTTTCTTGGTATCTTAAAGTACATTTGAAAGATATTTGGCAAAATGGTTAATATTCTTCTAAATATATAAATGACATCATTTCTAATGCTATAGAAAACCAGGTAGGCATTACTATACATAAAACATAGTATTATTTTTAATTTTAATAAACTAATAATAACATAATTTCCTTTTAAAAATTTTTACTGAAGTTGTTCTGAAAAACAGTTTTATAAAGTAGATGATTCATCACCAATATAAAATGTACTCAATATTCTTGAAAGTTAATAGGATTCAAATTTATTTGAAAAAAACTATGGTGAGTATGAAAACTACATCAGATATAAGAAACTATATAGTCTCCAGAAAAATACTCCAAAATTTTACTAATTTTATAAGTGGAATAATTCAATCTCCTTTTACTATATGTACTTTAGCTTAAGTATAATTCAGATATAGAATATAGCCATTCATTATTTCATATAAATATAAGATAACTATGTTTACATTAAAGAATAGTTACTAAAATATTTTCATTAAATAGTTTACATTATATAGAACATAAATAATATAATAAATCACATGGGACTGTGAATTGCATATTTTTAAAGGTGTGACTGAAATAAAATAAAGAATATTACAGAAAAATCACATTACAGCATAATTTAAATCTAATCACTTTGCTGTTTATTTTTTCTGAAACAAAGTACTATATTTGTAATAAATTTTAATAAATGATTATCGTGGAAGAAATTCTTTAATTCAGGCATATTTAATGCATTTAATTTTTATAAAGTTCGGTTCAACCAATAAAGGCAACTTCTCAAAATTCATTCATTAGTATCTAACAAGCACATGTGACAATAAAAGAAGATTTAAAAAATATAAGCCCAGACATAAAATAAGTTTTATAGAATACATGTCATTTCCAGCTGTTACATATGATTGCTGATTTTTTCTTGAGGCAACGTGTTACTATGTAGCCTTGGCTGTCCTAGAACTCACAAATTAGATCAGACTGGCCTCAAACTCAGATCTTTCTTCTTCTGCTTCCCAAGTGCTGAGATTAAAGCCTATACTCAATTTAAACATAACTAAGATATAATTATTTTAGATTTTATTTTGTTTAAATTTATTTCTCTTACATGACTATTTCTAAAATATTATAATAATTAACCTTTTTTGTCAGCTTGACACACCTGGGAAGAGAGAACCTTCATTGAAGAATTACCTCCATCAGCTTTACCTGTAAGTATGTCTGTGTAGTGTTTTCTTGGTTGCCATTGAAGTAGGAGGTGCCAGCCCACTAAGGGTGATATCATTCATAGTGCACCTTGGCTGTGTAACAAAGGTAACCTAGAGCATGGGAGCAAATGAGTAAGCATTGTTCCTTAATGTTTCTGCTTTACTTTCTGCCTCCGGTTTCTGTTCTAGCTTCTGCCTTGGTTTCACCTGATGATGGTCTACTATAACCTGTAAGCTGACATAAATCCTTTCTTCCCCATGATTCTTTTGAAGTCAACTGAATATCATCCATAAACCATTATTTGTTAAAAGATTTTCAAGCTCCCAATTAAGCTTGGGGCTTAGATAGCATCATATGCTGGGGTCTACTGCTCTTGGAGCTTCTTAAATTACATGGGATGCTTCCTCATATAAATTGTAATTACTCTTATGTGGCAATTTCAAGGAGTGCTTGGATGTTCCTCACTGAGTAACTGCTCATGGAATAAACACAGTATGATTAAGGCTGTTAATATTTTTGATGGCCATTTCACAAAAGTTTGTTTGACTTTTTAATGTCTGATCTATAAAAGGTAGAAGATAACATCTGGAAAATGCTCAATTGTTTCTGACCCCTTTTTACAATGGTGTGGTGAGGGAAGGTACATCTATGCCAGTAGCTTCAAAAATTGATTTTGTTTAATCTACACAAAGTCTTCATTCATCCTAAAATTAAAAAATAAGAACATACAGAATGGGAAAGGATTTTCACCAACCCTACAAGTGATAGAGGACTGATCTCTAAGATATATAAAGAGCTCAAGAATCTTGAATAACCCAATCAAAAAATGGGGTTCAGATCTAAAAAGGGAATTCTCAGCAGAGGAATTACGAATGGCTGAAAGGCACCTGAAAAAGTGCTCATCATCTTTAGCCATCAAGAAATGCAAATCAAAACAACTTTGAGATACCACCTAGCAACTATTAGATTGGCTAAGATAAAAGGTGCAGATGACAGCCTATGTTGGAGAGGGTGCAGAGCAAGGGGAACACTCCTCTATTGTTGGTGGGAGTGTAAGCTTCTTCAGCCACTTTGGAATGCAATATGGCAGTTTCTCAGAAATTTGAGAATCAATCTCCCCAAGGACCCAGCAATACCACTTCTGGTGTATACCCTAATGATACACAGTCATACTCCAAAGGCATTAGCTCAACTATGTTCATAGCAGCATTATTTGTAATAGCAAGAACCTGGAAACAACCTAGATGTCCCTCAACTGAAGAATGGATTAACAAACTGTGGTACATCTACACAATGGAATACTACTCAGCAGTAAGAAAAAATGATATCCTAAAATTTGCAGACAAATGGATGGACTTGGAGAATATTCTCCTGAGTGAGGTATCACAAACTCAGAAGGATAAGCAGGGGATGTACTCACTCATTAGTGGTCTCTAAACAAGCAAACAAGAAAAAAGCCAAGTATGCCCAAGCTGCAAACCACAACCACTGAACAGCTTGGGGTCAGTAACACCCTGGATGGACTCTTCGGATTCCACTCCACCTAAAGGAACACCTGACTCACTCTTGAGGGAGAGGGGACAAAACTGGATCTGTCAAGAGTGGAGACTGAACTAAGCAATATTGGGTCAGTGGGACCATGGGACTGTCTGCTGCCTGCCCAGGGAGGGGATGAGGAGTTGTGGAGAAGAAAAAATGATCTGATGTGGCGGGAGGGAGAAGGGACCTTGAATAATGATATACAGGAATAGAAAGTGTGACTTCTTTGTTCATAATAATAATAATAATAATAAAATAAGAACATAGCAAACAGGTATAGTATTAGAGCTTTTATGGACAGTCATTTTTTTTACAGTTGATTGCATGTTTATCTGATCTCAGTCATATCAATTATACTCCACTCTAAAGAGTAAAATATATCCTTTTGAATAATATTGATACAGTATAGTAAATAATATTAAGAACAAATCAATCATTTTTCCAAATTTTGAGAATGAAAAATGATAATAGCTATCACTTTAATGCAGACAAATGCTAATAAAACAATGTAGATATGTTCTGAAAGAAATGTAATGAAGGTGTATTTGACAAAGCAGAAGTGATCTTGAATGTAAGGTGAAAGGCCATAATTGGAATAATGATTTTCTGCCCTAAGGGGGCTTCAGTGAGGACACAGAAATTGCTAGTTAAACTAGAAACACTGACAGTCTCAAAGGTTTTGTATTTCATTTTGAGGCCTGACCTTGAGGGTGGTGACATTTAATGTTGACTGACCACTTTTGTGTCCTAAAGACAAAAAGATGAATGAGAGTATGTATCACAGTAGCCTGAGCTGGATTGTTGGCCAAAGTAAACACAATTTAAAATCTCACAGCAGATGGAAACATAAGGACAGTGTTTATAATTATTTACAGTCATTAATTTCCAAAATCATTTTGAGAAAGAGTATAAATATGAACAGATTTTGAAAAGTAAGGAGGAATACTTGACAATATCAAATACAAACAAATATGGTCAAAAAGAGCTGTAGCAAGAGGTTTCTGGCCTCATCAAGTCAGAGGTCCAGACCTGCCCATGGCTGCTTTTCCCCCTAAAAATGACTCACACGCTTTTTATTAATTTTATTCTGTTTGTCCAATGTCTCAGGCATATTGCTAGCTAACTCTTCTATCTTAATTCAACTCATTTCCATTACTCTGTTCTGCCACATGGCCTGAGGCCGTGGCTCACCTGTGTTTCATACATGCTGATTCTTTGGCTGCTGGAACTAGTCTGTCAGATATCCTAGGCCTGCAGCCAGAAAGGTGGATGCTCCAACTTTATAGCAGGCGACTATCCAGGTAGCTGACTGTCACTGTCCTCTCTTAAATCTTGGAAGCTACTCCCTTGTGCTTCCAAGCTTCAGGTAATATATTTTCCCTCTCATCTTGATGGTATTGAAGACTAGATAGGTAAGGTTACTATCATCTCATATCTCAGCAAGCAGCATTCAGGTATTGAATTTTTATTATTCAAGATAAACAGCCTTGAAGTAATCCTGTACATTGCTTCTTACCAATATTCTAGATTAAGATGTACCTTGTATTTTTTGTTTGTTAGTTGTGGTGTGACTTTGCTTATGTTAGTGCCTTTTCCTTCTCCAGACATTACCTTATGATGATTCCTATAATATATAATCTTATTCATAGTTTAGAACTTTCTTAGTTAGACAAAAGGGAGATATGTAGTGTGATTCAGGTGTTATCTAGGGGAGTTTTAACAGCCTCTGAGGATCCAGACTCCAATGGGGCTTGGCCATAATTGAGAACCCAAGAACCCAGACTCCCCTTCCTGTTTGGTTCTGGCTTTCCTCTGGAGCAGATCAAATCATCCATCCTGGGACAATTCACTCTCTAAGAACTGTCTTAAGGTCCAATTTGTATCAGTGAGTATTCCTATAAACCCTTAATAAATATTAATCCTTATATGATATAGTGCAAGTGAATATTTTCATGAATAAGACCTGTTATAAGATGATCATTGACATCAGAAAAATGTCACCCATTTTGAGATCAGTAAATAGTGTTTCAATTTCTAGAATTCAAAAATAAATCCAAGTAAAATTCAACGTGAAACTAAAGGAAAAGATTAGCAGAACTAGTACATTTAGAAATAATCAGTGGCTGTGGAGTTGACTTAGCAAAATTTTGCCATGAAGACTTTAGTTTAATCCCTGGGACCCACACAGAAAGCTTGGCATGGTAACATGTTTCTGTAACTTGAGCACTGAGGCTTGCTGAACCCAATGCTAGAATCAATTCAGCCTAGAGACTTTCTATCCAAACATAAGGTGCAGAATGATTAATAAAGATACCTGATACTGTCCTTTGGCTTCTACATATACTCAAATACATACATGCACACACTTACAAACATATAAAAATATTGTGTGTGTGAGAGAGAGTATGTGTGTGTAAAGTTAATAAAGTGTACTATGTTGTTTTAATATGAGATGTCCTATGATGATATATTGCATATTTAATAAAAATAGTCTGGAATATCAGAAGACAGAGCCCTCTCTCCAGCCTTTTGAATTTTTATTTTTATTTTTTGGGAACAGGGCTTTCTGTGTAATAGTCCTGGCTGTCCTGGAACTTGCTTTGTAAACCAGGCTGGTCTCAAGCTCACAGAAATCCCCCTGCCTCTGCCTCCCAAGTGATGAGACTAATGGTATGCACCACCACTACATGTCTGTTAGGCCTTGAACTCACAGAGATCCAGACTCTGTCTTCTGAGTGATCGGATTAAAGGCACGGGTCACCACTCTCTAACATTCAAGGTTTGGTTCTGAGAATGGCTTGCCCTTTGACATTCCCAGAGTATTTTTTTTTAAATATACAAAATATAACCACAATGTCCATTATAAACTAACATTCTGGGGACTTATTGGACAACTGGTTGGCTTTGGGGAACTAACTACATAATAAGAGCTCTGGCCTAATTGTTAAAACTTTGATGAATATTAATATATTGGTACTATTAGTAGGTAGTGAAATGTCATAGATTGGACCTGCTTAGATCCTATCCCTCCTTTAAATTATGAAAACCAATAGTTTCATTTGGATAATGTTACCAAATTGGAGGGGTCATAGATATTGCCCAAGTACCTAAGTTTTTTCACTCATCTTCAAAAAATTAATTAAAGTAGCCAAATTAATAGACAAAAATAGGAAAAATTATCTAATGTGGCCACATTGCAAAGGGAAAAAGAAATCCAGTGACCCTTCAAGTTTATCTTTAGGGCTTATAAAGTGAGATCTGAGTTTAGGTAGATAGCCAGGAATATCTACACATCTAAGCTGTTCTGGTCTGGGTGTGGTCCTGCTTACAATGATCTACCAATGACTATGAGTTTTAAATCACTGTACTGGAGAGAAAAGAGCAAAGAAGATTCAGGCTCTGCTATCCTACATTTTTCTTCTCCCAACATAAAATTTCTGAAGAAATCTCAATTTCTTGAAGTCTTATAGTTAAAATGTTTTTTTCTAATACATTAATTTCTGCCAAGTCTGATATGATAATACCTATTATTCTAATATTTTTTAATTCTAACTTTTTGGGGCTGGAGAAATGGCTCAGAGGTTAAGAGCACTGACTGTTCTTCCAGAGGTCCTGAGTTCAATTCCCAGCAAAACCACATGGTGGCTCACAACCATCTATGATGAGGTCTGGCGCCCTCTTCTGTAAAAACTGTATGCATAATAAATAAATAAATAAATAAATAATTTAAAAAAAAAATTCTAACTTTTGTATGAGTAGCAACAATGAATATATTTTCATTTCTTCTTAAAATTTACCATACATAATTCACATAATTTTATTTATATCTAGCTACCATCAAATTTACCAATAGCATTTTTGATTATACATATTGTATGTATAGTGCAGATGAGGTTTATCATATCTTTATATTTAATTTCTTCAAGCTGTCCATCATCCTTCAAACTCACACATTCATATTGGGCTTTATAAGTCTCAGGAATAGGGCAAAGTAGTATATTAAATGTGTCAGGCCCAAAGGAAATTCAGGGCAAATGGATAGTTGTGGTGTCTATTAGCATACCCAAAGCATATGCTGGTATCTAGGTATCAGAACAAGCTGTCAGTCTTCTCCAATCTTCTCTCCTTAACCCCTATCCTGAACTTCTCCAAGTCATGAGCTTCCTGTTTCCAGCTTCTTATTCCTACATAACTTTGCCATTTGGTCCATGAGCTTCTTCCTTCTATTCATGCCCCCCCACACACACACACACATGAGTGCGTGTATCACCCTTTCATGACCCACTCCATTCTCCTGACCACACTCAGTCTTCTATTTCCTCCTTGCTCTGGACTCTTTCTGATTTTTCTGGCTCTATTCTCCCTTGTATATAACAATGAAAACCTCCTCAACCATACCTTGGAGCAGTGATGTCCTCAATTTTCACAACTGGTACCAAAATGTTTAGTCTTTAATGCTGCAATTAAATTAGTTAATGTTTAGTCTTTAATGCTGCAATTAAATTAGTTAAAAATTGCTAAACTTAGAGAAGGCTTAAATTACTAAAAGCAACACTATAAAACTTTATTTCTACTTGGCAAAATGGTAACTGTTATTGTACCACCTTAACAGTAATGTAAAGAATGCATGAAATCAGTTCAGAACTTTTCTGTCAACAGAAAGAAAAGATTAAATGCAGCTGAAAGATTTGTGAAAAACATATTGTTTATATAATTTTGTGCTCCCTTTTATTCCTATGCCTTACAGTAGTAATTTTATTTTTTTTCAGTGACAATGCCTAGAAACACTCTTCCTCTCATCCATTCTGTTACTACCCTCATTTCATTCCATTGAGTTTATGGCAGCTGCCTAGCAAATCTTATGAACACAGTTTCACCCCTGCTAATACACACCTCGATACCAGATTAATCCTCCTAAAATACTATTTTGCTGCACTAATCTTTCTCATAAGCCTGCAAAATCCCCTAATGGCCTGTCACATTAAGTTCATGTTCTTATGCTTGTCTTATCAAAAATTCAGACACATGAATTAATTTTTACTTTTGCTCTAAGCTCCTCTGAGAATCCCTAGGCTGCTGCCTTGATTCCTATCAAACAAGATGAGGATGCCCGGGCAATGAACAAAATAACTAAAGGCAGGTGTTGTGGGGGGGAGGGAGCAAGGGGGAAGAGAAGGAAAGAAAAACAAAATCAACAGGACCTGAGAATGTGACTGACAAGGCAGAAACATTGTAACTAGGAGGCAGCTTTTTGGTGACAGAAGTTCACCCTGATCATACATTGCACAAGTCTGTCAGTTATCAATGAAACAGAACCGCAAAGACAAAAGTGTGAGTGAGATGTTACTGATTTACCAGTCTTTATGAAAGACTCTGTAAGGGCTTTTAGTTAGCTTTGTTAGACAAAATATAAACTTCTGTCACCTTGTTTAGTGAAACGATAAAGACATAAGTTTGCATTTTAGTGTACTTTGAAAGAGGCATTGCTACAGAATGGAGTCCTATGGGACTAGATGAACATTTTTATTAAAATATTAATATTGCTGGAAGTTTGGAGGAGTCCTGCCAGAGTTACCATATTACCAGGGAAATTAAGGAAACCTCCCTCCAGTCCCTAGATTTTTGCTATACTAATAATTTAAGATTGTACCCAAGTTAAAAATGAAGGACAATTTAACTAGAGTTAAAAGACAAACTGGTAGGGTGTGCAAGTATTAAACCTGGGGAGCTGCCTTGGAAAGGAGAATAGAGAAAAAAAGGATCTATGTTGCTAGAATGAAGCCGACAAGGAGGTCAGCCATACGGTGGCAGGCAGAGTTAGTGAGAGGCAGTCCTTTAGATAGAGCAGAAGTGAGGAATCCCACAGTGTTAAGCAAAGCATGCTTCAACATGAGATAGAAAGAAGACACAGAAAGTTAAGTTTTTTCTGAAAATTCTTTCACCTCTCCTGTACATTTGAATAAATCAAAAGAGCTGTCAGTCTTGGAAAGCTAGATGTTCCAAGGGACAGGCATTCTAAGAATGGAATGTGCATTCCATCGTGAAAGATCTAAGCGTAATTTCTGTGTACTCATAGAACCTTGTTTTCCAAGGAGAGTTCCTGGACATATATTGACCTGCTTAATTGAAATGTTAGGTGAGAGATCTTTCTAATTGTCTGACCTCTGACCAGAGTGAAATAGTTTTTTTGTTTGTTTGTTTTGTTTTTTGTTTTTTTATTGACTTAATAGGCTCCAATGCTATTATTACATAAACAACAACTTCTTTTTTAGCTGCAGAAACTCCACAGAAAGAATTCCTTCATATGTCCACTTGCATTTTGATATTTGATGTAGCATTTTTTTTCATAAAATCCTTCAAAATTTCTCTGCGTAGTTATTAGGATAAAGCAATGGTCAGGGAAGGAAGAGAAATGGGGAAGGGCATGATCAGTAGTTGTTAAATTCCAGAATGCTGTAAGTTAGGATTTTATATGTCCTCACCACAACAAAGAGAAATTATCAGTGTTTGCAGATACAGTTATTTGTGTTCAACCTGATTTAAACCCTATAAAGTGTATACAAATTAAACTTCACATCACACATTAACTGATATAATTTTTATGTGTTTATAAATAATTTATCATCATCCTATCAGTTATAGAACTAATCTGTAGTAGCTGTATTAGTTTAGAAGTAAGCAGAGAGTGACCCGGAGGGGTTGGGAGGGCAAAGGGAGTTTGAACAAGGGGATACATGGATAAAAAATGAGACTTTATTTTGTAAAAATAAAAAAAAGAAGTAAGCAGAACATGGCATTGTTGTAGTAAGTTTTTCCCGGCAAGTTTTGGGTCCAGAGGTTTGTAGCTGACGTGGCGGCAGTTTGGAACCTGTTTTCTCGCACAGCTGCTTTTGTCCCCCAAAGAAATGAATCACACGCTTATATCCTTTAAACTGTTTGGCCCATGTCTTATGACCATTACCAGCTAGCTCTTTCATCTTAATTCAACCCATTTCTATTAATCTGCCTGCCACGTGGCTTAGCCCATAGCTCAGCCCCATACCTCTACATGTTCCTCCTTCGGGGGTCAGATGGAGACTCACTAACTCCAGCCTTTCCTACCTGCCTGCCCTCTGATTCTCCACCCACTTCTATGGTGCTGTACATAGGCCAAATCAGTTACTTCATTTACAGCATACAGAACATTCCACCACATGGCATACAAAGGGGTTTTAAAAATTATTGTCAGACATGTATGGACTCAACAGCAGCAAAACTGACCTTGTGACCTTTTATCATAGCTGTGGTTTAGTATTGACAAGAAGCAACTTCGGAAAGGAAGGAGAATATATTCTGCCTTAAGCAAAAGAATGCATTTTACCATGGAGAGGAAGGTAATCGTGCAGTCAGGGGAATCTGGTCACCTTGTGTCTGTAGCTACGAAGCATAAGTTGTCCAAGGCACACCTGGCAGTGACCTATTTCATTTCCTCCAGCAAGGTTCCACATCCTGAAGATTCCATAGCCTTCTCAAATACCTGGGGACCAAGTGTTGAAATAGATAAGCCTTTAGGAATATCTCACATTCAGACCACTCCATGCATTACAGAAGAAATAAAGAAATTCTAAACTTCTTTGTGCCTTTGAACATACCTCACTCAGGAATTGCTAGAAAAAGTGGTTTGTACATGAGTAGAGATTCAACTGACTGGACCAACAATATCAACTATATTATTACTTAATCAACATGCTTAATCCCTATAAAACCCAGTGAAGTCTTTGGTGGCAGAGATTTTAAGTTTTCCCTGGGCAGACAAATAATATTTGAACCTAGGACACTGAAATTCTTGGTCATTCATATATTAACTATGGCATATTTTGTATAGTAGACAAACATTAATTTAAGTTGTGTTGTAAACTGACATAAAAAAGTAAAAACTTAATGTATCTAGAGACAAGTACTGACCTTTAATTTTATGAGAAGTTTTTTAGCTATAACACATTAAATATAACTTGGTAATATTGATGCTACCAGTTGTCAACTTTTGATCTTTGATAGATACTCTTAGGAGAGAAAATAATTTCAGCATCTTTAAGTTTTAAATCTGAGAATGAGTTAAATCCAGAATATATTAAAAGTTTAAGTCTCAGTATTAAAGATAAAATCAGAGCAAAATTTTAATAATATACAAAGGTTCTGAACAGATACTTATGTAAAAAGACCCACAAAAGCAGTAAATAAGCACATGAAAATGGTGTTCCATATCATTTGTCCTTATATCCACAAAGATACACAACTGTACACTTGCTAAAATAAGATAAAAATTAGAAGCACATAAATCCGGTTCACTAGAAATTTTAGAATACTAGAAGTTTCCCTATTTTGCCAGTTGATAAGAACTCGAAATGTTTCAGCCATTACCAATTTTTACTAGTATAAAAATTAATAAACACTATGAGACATGGATTTTGGATAATTGTTAATTGATAATAAATGTGAACATACTATTGACTTTCACTATGGTGTTTTGAAAAAAATTCATTGTCAATTCTCCTCTCCCATCTTTGTCAACAGTATTTCTCCTAAGCATCCTTGTTCTATTCTACCCCACACATAGCTTTCTTATTGATTTTAAGCCATAAATATCCGATCAATAGAAATGAATTATTGATTTGTTGATATCATTGATTAAACTTTAATGCATTTTACTAAGTGAACCAAACTCACTGCAAATAAATAGCACAAATGTTTAGCTTCACTTATATGACACTATGGGGAAATTCAGGACAATAACTATGCACCCAGACAAATGATTGCCAAGGATGTGTCAGAATGAGATCCTGACTTCAAAAAAAAATTATTTTTAGAGAGTGAAGGTATCATATACGAAATAATGATGGCATCAAAACTAGATTAGTATTCACCAAAAAAACACATGTTCAAGTACATTCATTTAAAAATGAAACCATGAGAATATGGACAAAATCAAGCATTAAATATGCGCTTAAAAAAAACAAATTATTTGTAGAACAAAACTCACAAAAAAATAGAATTTCACCAAAGAAATGAAGAAGAAAGGATTTGAGTAAATGTCTGTAAAGAACATTTGTAGCATGTGGATAAACAAGTTTTAAAAAGAACTATGTCTATACACTGTGTTCTCTTGTAAGTCTGTTTCCTACAGTGTATTGTTTAGCAGGATACAAACTGCATGAATTCTAGGGTTTAGCTTGTGTGTAGCAATGCTGAAGATAAGGAAACCTAGTTTCTATTATCAGAGAAGTTGGGTACAAGCCAACCAGGAGGAGCTGTTGGGAACTCTGGTGTTGAAGTGGATCCAGAGATACTTTCTTTAATATATTTACAAATAATGCAGAAATAGATACTGATGCAAAAATGAAGATATAGACATGTCTAATACCTAAGAAGGACTAGAAGCAATGATGCTCTAGAAATGATGAGCTCACAAAGTTCAGGTTTCTAAATATCATGCATCCCAGAAGGTCATAGAGGCCACTGGAGAAATGATTGCTTTGAATGTTTAGGCAAAGGAGATGAAATAAAACTAGAACATCTTGTAACATCATGAAATATGGACAGATAATAAGACAGCATGGGGTATTTTAGTATGGACAGACAATAAGACAGCATGGGGTACTTTAGTATGGACAGACAATAAGACAGCATGGAGTACTTTGAAAGTACAAGCTAATGTCTATACAGAAAACCAGCAAATCATTGCTAATGTACCAACAAGGACAAAAGCCAAAGAACCTTGACTGGAGAATAACAAAAAATGATATGAATATATGTGAATCTCAAATGATATAAGCAAACAAATAAATAAATAAATAGAAGGGGACAATGCTCTCCAATATAAACAAGTAAATCAGTTGGCAATTAGAATATTGAGCGATAATTCTATTGTATGTGCAAGGGTGGGAGAAACTTTAGGGTAGAAGAGAATATTTGTAGGTTCAAAGTGACTCCCAAATGATACTGTAAATTCATGATGTTAGCTAATGCCCAGAATTTCTAAGATATTCCTACTATTTTCTGGAGTGCATTTTACCTTCTTGTACTTGAAGCAAAGAGTCTTTTCCAATCTCTCTACAATATAAGAATCAGAGAAAAATAAAAACAGAGGATCAGTTATACAAGCAATCAAAGTTCACAAGCAGAAATCAGTCATGTGTTGTTACATACTCCATGGCATGAGGGAAAGGAAAGCAGTCATATCTCAATCTAATTGAAAGAAAACAGACCAAACCAATGATAACTGGGTATTTTATAAAGACAAACTGGGTATGGTAGTTCATGTCTATAATCCCTGCACTAGAATAAAAATAGTTCATGACAAATCTGGACTACCTACTGCATTTCTGGACAGCCTTAGCTAAAGGTAAAAACTGAGTCAAAAAAAAAAATAAAATAAACAACCCAGAAACAAATTTAGGCAGTAAAAACTTATCCAAAATAAAGTTTTATAGATTAAAGGTGTAAAGATAACAGTTTCAATGTATCTTAATAATCTACATTGGATTCTTCAACAGAAGAAATGATTAGAAAGTTGTTGGAAATCTAATAAATCAATACACTTGTCTAATTTAATTAATAACGGTAAGTTAGTGCTGTTTTGTTGGTTTTGACTAATCAATATATGATGTTATAAAATAAATTCCAAGAAATAGTTTTAAAGCTCATCTGAAGATCTAAAATCACCTCAACATCAAACTGATGAAGTAAAAGCATCTTGCTTTTAACTGGAAAACATTTTCACTTAATTGATTTAAATTTATGCTTGAGTGTTTTACTTTGTTAAGAAATGTATCTTAAATGAATTTTAACACAAATATAAAACCAGTTTTAATTAAGTAGAAATTGTGTCCTAAATAAACCAATTATCATGAAATATTTTAAGAAAGAAACAGATTATTTTCCATTTAAAATTCAGGGCTCTATCTTTTCTGAATATTGTGGCTCTCTTTTAAAGAGATATTCAATTCCAGATGAATTATAGACACTGAAATTCCTTGTGTTTTCTAAAAATATACTTTCAATGTGTATTAAGTTTTGAAGACATCATTTTCATTTAACTTATTTTTTGTTTTTTTACACGTGTCTTAAATAAATGCATGACTGTGTATCACCTATGTGCAATGCCTTCAGGGGCCAGTTGAGGGTGCTTATGCCCAAAGATAGAGTTGATAGTTGTTCACCACATAGGTACTGGGAAAACACTTGGGTTCTTTACAAGGGGAGCAAGTCAGTGTTCTTAGTGACCTAGCTCCTGTACTTAACTGTTAGGTATCAACTTAAATCTTTAAATCAGATCTAACCTACATAAAAAGAAGTGCAATCACTTCAAGTGAATTCTTGATGGGATTCTGAAGAAGGTATTCTTTGGCCTAATCACCTTCTCATAGGGAAAGAAGAACACTTCTAAATTATTCTCAGTAGTTCTTGTGTTAAAAAGTCTAAAAGCCAGCATTCACTCACACAAGGTTGAGAATATACTTCAAGACAGACCTGATCACTTTTACAAGAAACATGAGTTAAGATAAAGACATACATATTCTCTGAGAGGAATTTACATGAATGAAATTGTAAAGTCACATTTTGAGGGGTATATGGATTTGGTTACTTAGCCTAAGTATATTGTCTAGAATGTCATTTATCTATGGTTTATTATATATTGAAGACTTGTATCCAGCTTAGGGTATATGAGCAAGGCTATTATAAATGTACTGTAGCAGTCATCCATATATTTTTGTTAGTGTTGAGTATACAATTAAGAATTAAATTACTGAGTTATTTGGTAAGAACTTGTTAAACTTTAACAAATGATATTGTTTCTTGAATGCATTAACATATTTAAAAATATTTCTAACAATAAGTCATGGGAGTTGAGCTGTTCCAAATCTCTGTCAATTCTTATTTTTACCACACTTTTGATATTTAAAGTTTAAGGACTATGCAGTATGATCCTATTTTAGTATCTTTGTGTAAAATGTTCTTCAGCATGTTTTAATAGGTTTATTAATCTTTTTTCTATATAATTTTGAAGTCCTTGATTAAATATCTCTATAATTTTTAAATGGAGCTTCTAGGGATTTTTTAAATTAATAATTTCTGAATATAAGGTGTTGTCAAAATATTTGTCTCCTATTTAGAAGTATTAATACATTCATTCTACCATATAGGATGCTGTGTTGAATTAACGTATTTATCCATAATGTATAATATTTTATTTTAATTTAGCCTAATCTACTATTATTCATTCTCTGGTCACTGTTTCTGAGCTTTAATGAAATTTTGTCTAAAATTTACAAACACTTTTCCATATTTATTGCATATACATGTTCTAAATCTACTATTATGAGAAAATTAATGTTTTTTCTTTTCTTATAAGTACCCAAACATTGCCCTATTCAGAATCCCATTATCTTGGGAATAATTAGCACAAAAGGAGACTGACAGCAGAAAGATCAGGGATCCCCGGGTAGAAAGTGAGATTTGAAGCTACAATGAGCTATATAAGATTTTGTCCATAAAGACCCCAGAAAACCAGTATACATCTTGCACAGAAAGTAACTCCAGGTGGGTCAAGGACCTAAAATGAACTGAATGCATGGGCGTGCTTGTGGGCGCTCGTGCACACACACAAGAGTTAGAAGAAAGCATAGACAGTGTCTGTCATGATATAGGTATGGGAAAGAACTTTTTAAATAGCCCTCCTTTTGTCCCAGAATAAAAGTAGTTTGGACTTCATACAACTAAAGTTGTTTTTTTGTTTTGTTTTGTATTTTGTCTTTTTTTTTTTTTTTTTTTGCATATCCAGAGAAAAAATCAGTTGGTGAAGAGGAAACTTGTATAACTAAAAAGAATGCCAGTTACAATCTGACATAAAGCATTCACACAAATTATTTGATTAAATTCTGGGATATACAAAAAACATAGGGTACAAGACCATATCTAAATATCTAAGAGAGTTTAGTTGGCAAAATGCAAAAAATAATAAATTACAGGAGAAAAAAGTGCAAGACAATAGTCAACTGAATATTTGTAGCTCCTGAACAGGCATGCAAACAGGTATTATCATTTTATGCACAAGGAAAGTGAGATCTTAAGAAGAAAACTCAAAAGTGGTCCCTAAATTTTGCTTTTTAGTAATATATGCTAGAAGATAACAAAAAAAAAAAAGTTAAATCTATTTTGATCCCATGGAGACAAGGGTAGTATAAGAGAAATAGTGACATTCAGTATGCTACACATCTAATCACAATAACATTACAGACTGTAAAGATGGATTTGTATGGTCTGAAGTTTTTGACTACACAAGTCTGGGCCCATCATTGGTCTGGAGAAATCTTTTTTAATCCGTCCTGCAGTTGGCCCTTATAAAATAATTAATGAGACTTATATTAATTACAAACTGTTGGCCTGTGGCTCAGGTTCATTACTAACTAGATCTTAAAACTTAGCTCAAATCATTTTATTAATTTACTATATAGCCGCATGGCTCATGGCTTACTTGTACTTTTACATTTTGCTTCTTGAGGAGCTGGATCACATCTCCTTGATTCTACCCGCCCCCTCTATCTATACTTGGATTTTCTATCTTCCTCTAAGCTGCATTGCTGTAGTCCAAACCAGCCTCTTAATTAAAAATGTTAATCAAGTATATTCACAACATATAGAAAGACATCCCACACAGCAAGTTTGTTTGCCTACATATTAATTAGTTACTTATAGGAGGGAGAAGGCAGAGGGAGAGAGTGGATGTGCAGGTATATTACTATATCATATTTAAATCCTGTGTCTTTTAGAGAGGAGAGAGGCAGAGAGGGAGAGAGGGAGGTGGGAGAAAGGGAGGGTGAAAAATCAGAAGAGGAAAGTATATGATTCATCATCTTTAAACCCTCTGACATTAATTTCTCTCTTTAAGCATATGGATGCATAAAAAAAACCAATTATATTGAAGTGTTTTTGTTTATAACAAGATGGCTAGTAATGAAAATTACCTGGCCTAAGACTGTCAGGCATGTTGTTCACCTGAACATGATTGGTAAAAATGTAATAGAACAATGTCAATAATGCAGCATTTGCTGATTAATTCTGTATCAATTAGGGTTAGTAAGTCAGAAAGCATAAAGCTTCTGTGTGAAACTGAGAAAGTTTCCTTTTTATATATAAGAATAGAATTTGAATGAGTGGATTGATTATTTCTGCAAAGAGGTTTTTGGCAACACTGATCCCTTTTAAGGCCCAAAAAACATTCTGCTTTTTTTATTTCCCTGAAACTTGATCCAACTTAGCAGCCTTTAGGCTGGAATTTCCATCATTGCCCTTTGAATTTTTGGTGTTCAGGATCAAACTGGATATACAGAAGTGGCTTTCCTGAGTCTCCAACCTCAGACCATGGGTTTCTAAACCATCAGCCCCAACAATCACTTGAGCAAACTGCTACTAATAAATCTTGTATATCTATGAGTAAATCTTTTTATATCTATATATTATTTAAACAAATACGGATCTTCTTCTGTATCTCTCTTTCTCTACTTCTATTGACACATTTCTGTGGAGAAAATTGATTAATTTAGCACACTTGAAATGTATACTTTCTGTTATATAAATGTATGAAAGTGCAGATTAATGATAGTACTGCTGTATTGTTAGAGTTGCTCCTATTTTTGTTTATTATTTACTATAAATTTAACACAGAATACTATACTCTGCAAAATTATCAATCACCATAGATGGAGTAAACAAGGTATTTCATAACAAAGTCAGAATTAAACAATATCTATCTACCAATCCACCACTACAGAGAGTATTAGAGGGAAAACTCCAACCTAAGGACCCCAGATACACCCACGAAATCACAAACAATCAATAACTCCACAGAAGAATACTCCAGAGAAAGGAAATACAAACAAGCTACCATCAAAAATGGCAGGAAATATCAATCAGTGGTCACTAATATTCTTTAATATCAATGTACTCAACTCTCCTATAAAATGTCACATACTAACAAGATGGATAGAACAACAGAAGCCATCCTTCTGTTGCCTGCGAGAAACACACCTCAACTGCAAAGACGGACACAGGCTTAGAATAAAGGGTTGGGAAAAGATTTTCCAGTCAACTGGTCCTAAGAAACAAGCAGGGGTTGCAATCCTAATATCTAACAAAGTAGACTTTAAGCTAAAAGCAATTAAAAGGGACCAAGAGGGTCACTACTTATTCATCAAAGGAAAAATTGGTCAAGAGAAGATTTCAATCTTAAATATTTATTCTCCTAATATAGGAGCACCTACATATGTAAAAGAAACACTGCTAAAGCTCGAATCCCACATCAATTCTTACACCTGAATAGTGGGAGACTTCAATACCCCACTTTCAACCCTGGATAGATCAACCAGACAGGGCCTCAACAGAGAAATAAGGAGTCTAAATGAGGTTATGATGCAAATGAATTTCATAGATATCTACAGATCCTTCTACCCAAAGGCAAAGGAATATACATATTTCTCAGCTCCTCATGGAACTTTCTCCAAAATTGACTACATAATTGGTCATAAAGCAAATATCAGCAGATACAAAAAAAAATGGAAATAATCCCTTGTAACATATGGGACCACCAGGGCCTAAAGTTAGAGTTCAACAACATCAAAACCCAAAGAAAGCCTACCAACTCATGAAAACTAAACATCAATCTGCTGAAACATCTTTGGGTCAAGGAAGAAATTAAGAAAGAAATCAAAGTCTTCCTAGAATTCAATGAAAATGAATCTACAACGTATCCAAATTTGTGGGACATAATGAAAGCAGTCTTAAGAGGAAAATTCAAAGCGCTAGATGCCTATATGAAAAACCTTGAGAAATCCCACACTAGAGACCTAACAGCGCAGCTGAAAGCCTTAGAACAATTAGAAGCAAACTCACCTAGAAGGAATAGATGGCAAGAAATAATCAAACTTAGAACTGAAATCAATACAATTGAAACAAAAAGAACAATACAAAGAATCAATGAATCTAAGAGTTGGTTCTTTGAGAAAGTTAACAAGATAGATAAGCCCTTAGCCAAACTAATCAAAAAACAGAGAGAGAGTGTCCAAATCAACAGAATCAGAAATGAAAAGGGGGACATAACAACAGACCCCCAGGAAATACAGAGAATTATCAGGTCATATTTTGAAAATCTGTATTCCACAAAAATGGAAAACCTAGAAGAAATGGACAGCTTTCTGGACAGGTACCATCTACCAAAATTAAATGAAGATCAGATTAATTACCTAAACAGGCCTATAACCCTTAAGGAAATT